>VNKF01003254.1:0-128437 GCA_008044355.1 Drosophila lacteicornis
ATACTCAAAAATACACAATTTAAACTATAGAGTATAAAAACTAAACTTTGGAGTATACATTTGATAGTTTGAAGTATAAAATGTATACTAAACTCGTTATACTGCTTGAGTATACTTTTAAGACAACGCGTAGAAAGGTTAAACTCTTGTTTTTTTCTTTTTGGTGTAATAGTTGTCCCTTTTTATTGCGTTGTAAGAATAGAATTCGACCTTCAAATGGAATTCTGTTTCTCTTGTTTACAAAAGTGAGGATCCCAATGAGAATAAATGACTCTAGTTTCCCCAGGAAAATGTTTTTTTTTTATTTTCTGAACTCGACAGATGCATATTTTTCCCCGCCATTTAAGGCCATTAAGCGAGTGCAACTTGGCGATGTGCGATTATTTTGCGTAGTTGAATAAGCGGCGAATAAATCTTGATTTATGCAAAGACACTGACTATTGTTGCCTCACACAGACAAAAAGGAAAGACACAAAATAAAATGAAAATAAAAACAAAGGCGTGTATAGGTTGCGTGTGCGCTTTGGTATTTCCATTTATTAAATTTGTATGCATACCTCTTCTCCCGAAAAGCAGAAAGAAGGGGAGGAGGAGCGAAGGAAAGATAAAGAGCAATAACCAAGCTGCACTTGAATATAATTTAGGTACCGAGAGTTCACTTCCATATAGAGGCGAAATTCCCAAATTATTGCCGAGTGCGTGGGATTCCAAAAGAAGAGACAGTCACTTGACACTCACTCTTTGTGATGCTGCTCCTTCATCTTCTTCGTCTTCTTTCCTCTTCCCATGCCCTTTGTTTCCATTTTACAATGAATATTGAATATTTCGTAGGAAAAAGGAAACTAGCAATTTGGCTACAAGGCTGAGTAAATTGATTTTGAATGTTTTTTTTTTTTTTGGGAGCCAACAAAGCGTGAAAAAGGTTCATGCAATAAATGTGTAACAAAGTGGAATGCAAAAACAGTAGGTTTCCCCCTCTATTTCCCCCAATTAAAACTGAAAAGTGCAACGAAAGTGGGGGGGGGGAGAGAACAAAGAGAGAACTGGCAAACAGATCAAAAACAAAGCAACGTGCCAAGGCAGCAGTCGAATATTTGTTATTGTCGTGCGTTTTCTGTGTAACAGTAAAATCACTTGGCACGGCCAGGTACGGAGAAGAGAAAGAGAGCTAGCGGGAGGAAGGCAGCGACGAGAGACAGGCGCTTTGCCAAATATATTTGCACACACACTCACCTGAATTTGTGGGTCCAGTTCGCCGTCCTCTGCACTCGACATTTTCGCTGATTTTCACCAATCACAAATATGCAAAATTGCGCTTATTTTCACTTTTCTGTCGCCCGCTTTTCAATTGAAAACCACTTGCATTTCGTTCAATTTAATTTTGTTGTTTAGACATACTCTCGCACACACACACAGGCTCCGCGTCGCGTCAATTTTCCAGCAAGTGTGTGTGTGCCTTTATTTAGTTTTGTTTTTCCAATATTATGTAAATTTTGTGTTTGTTTTTAACTAGCAATTTGCTATGCGGGGAACGGGTAATATTAAGCGGTTTCTTTTTTTGCGTTTTATGTTTCACAATGAAGTTATACGAGTGAAGGGGGGAGCGAGGAGGAACACGCGGCGATTGTGAACAAAATAAACGGCATCAACAAACGCTCGATGTTACATCTTTCCACTGCCACTCGATGTAATTTATTTAATTTCGCTTACAAATGCTAAACTATCCTAAAATAAAGACGCGTCCAACCGCGAAGAGAGTGGAAAGCAGATTGGAAAAAATCCTCAGAGGCATTATCTGCAAAATAAATTGGTCACACTGTTGCTGCTAGTGCTGGGCCAGTGCTGCCATTTTAACTTATTTCAGGCTAGATCTGGCATACTTGAAAATGGAAAAGCTATAAAATTGCAAATAGCTTATAGCCTGAAATATAGCTTATTTTAAAGTTCATAAAGCATATTTTAGCAATAAATGTTGTGTGTATTTTTGAGTATATGCCATTTTAGCTTATTTTTGCTCAAAATCTAGCTTATTTTGAACATCGGAGCACTGTCGATACTATCGTTTTTTGTTAACATTTTAAAAAACTCCGATTGTTTTTATTTGAATCCAGAAGGTCTGCAACGGCTTAATTCCAATCCGGTTATACATTTTGCGGATGAATTCGAAAACGGTTAAATAAATTTATGTACAATTCAGAGAAAAGAGAAGAGCGCTACTTCGGTGAGAGAGAGGATTCGAGAGTGGATACATTTGTTGTAACAACACTGGTAAACAGCTGATATGCACTGAAACTTTTATAAAATAAAATTTGAAAACTAAGGAAACCTGACAGCCATATGCAAGGGTGGAAGATGTGGCTAAAATGGTGGCGAACATGGCTGAACCTTTGTAATATACATGTCAAAGAATGTAAAAAAATGTAAAGATTCAAATGGGCGCAGTTTTTGAATATTCAAATGCAATACAAAAAGTTATTTTACTTTAAAGTAACTCTTACAATGTCCGAATATGTTTATGACTTTGCAGGCTACCCCAAGAAATAATAAATCTCCCCACATTTTACTATGAAATTTTACTTTATTTGTTATTGTTGTCCTCATTTTGTTTTGTTTTGCCCTTTATGTGCTTTACATGTTTGTGATTTGATTTTGTATTTACTTTTCATTACGTTTCTTTATATGCGTTTATAAATCGAATACTCCTCCAATTTCCTCTAATGATATGCGCACCAAACGAATTTCTTGTTCTAACCGAGCGCCATTTGTAACAGAAAATGCTCACAAAAAAGATCAAAGTATACATTTTATACTAAATAAATTTTGTATTTATTTGTGTAAATTATAGAGAAGAAGGCAATGCAATGGGTATACCACGGAATTCTAATTGTTAATCGTGTAAACATAAGTTATAAAGATGGATTCGCTCGCTCGTCTCCTTGCTTAATTTATCGCTAATATAAGATTTATATTTTATATAATGCATCTTTTCTCGTTTACTTTGTATGGAATAACACTTAATTATACATTCATTTCATATATAGTTTGATTTCTTCAGTTGTAATCATAACAAACATAAAGCAGACCCGGGTCTGTGCAGCAGGCTGATTCGATTTAAAAAAATTGAGAAAAATGTATAAAAAAAAAGATCAAAATTATAGATAAATGCAATTTGAAATTGTCTGAAGGGGATGTCTAAATAGTAGTTCTGTTCGTGTTTAAGAGTGTGCCGTGTGTGTGGTTTTCCTTCCTCAAACCACTAAATACTTGTCCATAAATGATTTCGTTTAAATATTTATTTATATATATATCGAATTATATTATATATATATATATATTTTATGCTATATAATAACTATATGCAAGTTGTGCATGCATATGCATCGCCTTTACTCGGTTATTTTGTTTCCTTTTGTTAACATTCATATTTTTTCGAGGGGAATGGGATTGAGAGAGTTTAGGAAAAGTACAAAAGTATACAATGGTTCGTCGAAAGCCTTTCACTTTTAGTTTATCCTTTTACTACTATCCAAATGATACGGAATACGAAAAATACAAACAAAATCGAATGCATCTCCTTGCTCTTACCCAAAAAATATATATAAACAAATTGCGCTTAACTAAGTTTAAGGTTTAAAGTACATAAAACAATACACAAGACCACACACCACAAGTTCTACCGCAAAATTCAGCTACACTACAATTTGTTGTTGATTGGAGAGTGGTTGTGGTTGTTGTTGGTTGGTTACGGGAGTCTATTCACTGTCGATGTTCAGGCCCACACGCTTCTCCTCCTCGAGCATGGCGTCCAGCTCGTCGGTGAGATTGGCCAGCATATTCCCAATGTCGTTGAGCACATTCACCGACACCTTGGGCGGCACCTGTCCAGGATTAAGTGTTACTACAGCCGGGGCTGCCGACTCCGGGGAAGCTGTTGTTAGCGGCTCAATGGCTGATCCTCCGGGATTACCCAAATCCAGAGTGGGCGAGCGCAGATGCAAGGCACTGCCGCCGCTGGCCGTGCTGCCCATGCTTTCGCTTCTCGCCAAGCTGGCGTCGTGCAGCGAACTGGAAGATTTCAGCGAGTGGAACGAGTGCGCTATGTTGTTCGCAATGGTGTTCGTGGAGGAGGAGCTGGAGCTCGAGCTGGAGGAGTGCAGGTGAACGGGATGGCCCGGGTTGGCATTGGCTGAGCCCGCATGCAGCTCCTGGCGGTTAAGTAGGCGCTGCTTGATCGTCCCGGTGTTCTCGTTGGCGAACGGTATCGTGTCAATCGAATCGATGCTGGAAGTGGACTTATTGTCGTGGTACTTCTCGCAGTGTATCTCCGCCGTGGTCTGCTGAATGGTGGCATAGTTGGCATAGATGGGCTGCTGATTGCTTCCCGCCGCCGCCGCTGCTGCCGCTGCCTGCTGCTGCTGCCAGTGCTGCGCCGTGTGGCCGTAGAACATGTGTTGCGGCTGCTGCTGCTGCTGTTGCTGCTGCTGCGCCTGCGTAACCGATCCTGGCGGCACTCCTTCGCCGCTCAACGTGCGAGAGTTGCGTATGCTGCAGTGGCGACGCGGTGGCTCTGGCGCTATCTTTTTGCCCGTCAACGGACTGCCGCTTAAATAGTTCTGGAAAACAGAAAATAACCATTAGTTTTAAGGGCTTTCATAGCTAAGGATTAGAAAGACTCACCGCTCCCGCCTCAATGCCGCTGGCCGCTCCATACTCTGCCGCCGCTGCCGCATTCATGTAATGATGATTCTCCAGCGGCGGCATCGTATTCAGCACTGCCCTTTGGAGGATGCCCCGCTGCTGGCGCGGCAGTGTTCCGCCGCCTTCCTGCTCGTAGAGCAGCTCCCGCGTGGCATCGTTGGTGGGTGTTATGTCGCCGTCATCGTAGGATCGCCGCCAGGCCATGGCAGCCGCATTGCTGCCCAGGAGTCGGGCTGCCGCCGCCTGCTGCTGCTGTTGCTGCTGGAGCAGCTGCTGGTGGTGGTGCTGCTGCTGGAGGGTGGCAGCTGCTGCCATGGCAGCCGCCGCCGCGGCCGTTGTGGGTGGCCCAAAGTGGCCATAATCCGTGGTCGTGTAATGGCTAAAGGTCAGATGGCTGCGCGTGCTGTTGTCGTGGATGTCCTCCAGCGATTCTAGGCTCTTGCCGCGCGGCTGACGCACCTGCAGAAAATATGTGAGAGGTGGTTTAAAGAGGGAAAACTTTCAACGACAAAGGTTACATAAGGTCCTGTCAGCACTACATGAACTTTAAGCTTGAACCTGAGATATGATATTAATATTTAAACTCGAAACAAAATTCAACTTTAAGCAAACCATTAAAAGAACCAATTAAAATTAATGCAAAAAACAAAGTGTGTCTAAAGTTTCAGTTGCAAAAGTTCGTCTGTAGCTAGAATTTCAGCAGGCACTCGAGAGTTCAAGGTCAAGAGGGTGCTGCTCATGAGCTCTTGAGCTGCTCGAGGAGCAGGTGCTGGTGCCCACCTTAATGAGCACCACATCGTTGCCGGAGCAACACTCGTGATTGCTGCCGGTGCAGTAGTAGGCATCGCCGTTGATGAGGCTGCCGTTGAGGCAACTGCTGCCAGCCGGGGCCGTGGCATTCAGGACACTGCCGGCGGTCGCGTAGATTTTCGTATCGTCCCAGGAGACGCGAGTGGTTGGCACATAGGATGGCGTACTTGGTATGGGCACATTGAATTGCCAGGGCTTCCGCTGGTACTCCTGATTATGTCGGTCAACCACAAAAGGGGGAAATCATAAAAATATAAGAAAAATAAGGAAATCAAATATAAATTAGGGGAAATTATAAAATAATAAGATTGAATTAAGACTTTAAACATAAGAGTTATATTTCTTATATTATTTAAAACCATTTAAATCCCCCGCCTCACCTGTTGTTGGTAGGCATTGGCTCCGCCCGGATTCCACTTGCCGCTGATGATGTCCTTCACCCGCTTGATGGCCAGCAGGATCTTCTTCTGATGCCCCAGCTTGACGATGCCAATGTCCTCGAGATCCTCCCAAGTCACTTGGGTGACGTCGCGCACCGTCTTGTAGTTCTGCTCCAGCAGCGGCTGAATGTACTCCTCCAGGCGCAACAGCTGCAGCCACTCCTCGATGGAGCCCTGGAAGCGGAGAGAATTGAGATGTCATTATCGTTAGAGTTTATGGATTATTCGAGAATCGGGCTAATCGCTTATGATTTAATGGCGGGCAGGAAGGGAACACAGATCAGGCTAGACTACAAATTGTCCATGAACTAGTTCAGACCCCGCTGATAAAGGGGGAATCATTCGTGGGATGGAGTGGGTTACACACATGGCTGGTGTCTCTCACGATGAGCCTCCGCTCGTCGTCGTTCCAGCTCTAATCAGTTGTAATTGATAAGATATGACATAAATCGCGTCAAAGCACAAGCATAAAGAAACGAATAAAAGCCAAAACTCGTTGCTGCCGTCGTCATTAAACGGTAGCAGACGGCGGGCGAGCTCGACTCGCCACCAAATGTCGCCATCTACCCGTAGATACAGGCTAGTGCTAGTATGTGTGTACCCGATGCCCCCCCCTGAGACGATGCAGTCGAAAATCATCAACTTCCATAAAGCGTAAAGCCACTTTCCGATACTTTATTCCATGTGTACACGATGTGTTAATCACTTTTCTGGTAGCTCTCCTCTCTGGCGCTGACTCTCCGCTCTTTTGGCAGCTAAATTGCTGTTGATTTCAATTTAATTAAACGTCTTGTCTTCTGCGAAATGGGATGTGATTGCTGGGCGAGGAGAAGTCTCCCGATTGGAAATTGTTCATTGAAAGCTCTCTTGATTGGGCGAATGTCAAATGGGTTATATGTAAATGTGCAAGTAAATTAATGGAATTTTAATATAAGAAATTTAAATAATAAGTGTCTTTATCTTTCGGAGGATAAATAATATCATGATGAAGTCGACTCCCCCGCTTATTCATTTCTCGTTATTATTTATCGAGTGCATTTCTAAGTTTAAGGGATCGCCCTACAGGCATTGGTCCTTCGAGCCGGATGATCTAGCGACCTATGGCAAAATAAGTGTTTAAAAGGTCTCCAAAATTCACTTTACTAAGTATCATATCTACACATATTTTTCGCTTCTATTTCCACATAGAAAAACCCCTATTATACCAATATTTTCTTTCAAAGGTTAAAAGTATAAGAAACCCTTTGACTCCGATCTCGAGCTTCGTTGTCTATTTATTATTTTAGGGAACTCTCCTCTTCTAAGGAATGTCAATGGGAAATCGAACTGAGTATTTTTTAATGTATTCCTCACAACTCTCGAATGAATGTCGCACCAAAACAATAATAAACCCGCAACTCTACAAAGCCATATGCTAATCGGAATCCTCCAGCCTCCCTCCATCGATCCCAGTCAGTCAGACATATTTTCCTAAAACTTTAACAAAATATTTATCTAAATAACAATTTTGTTTTTGGTTTGTTTTTGGTCTTTGGTGCTTTTCGGTCCAACTCCGAGTTTGCTTCTCCGAAATCCATTAGCAGGTAGCATATGGTATGACACTAAACAGCAGCGCGGCAGCCATCATTAGAGGCGAAGAAAACAGGTTTTTTGAAAAGCAAATCGGTGACCAAAATACAGAAAAAACAAAAAAAAAAATCAACTGTACGTACTGCGTACCAAAAACGAAAAAAAGACGCTGAAAGCGAATGCGTCAGGCCGAAAACCGAACAGAGTCCGCCGCTAGCGGACCCCGGGAAAAATCCGAGAAAAAATACGAAAAAATAAGCCAACATCACAGCCCCTTATGACCCTCAAGGTCGTTCGTTGATTGCGGTTTCAGTTCGCGGGGCGCAAAACGGAGATTGGCGACCGTTTAATAACTTTTTCCTTCCCGCGCTGCTCGCCTTTCAGGTATTTCGCTTTATTTCCTTTTTCGCCGCGATAAAGATGTTTGTGCGAAAAAAGAAAGCCGACCGAGAGAGGCTGGAGAATGTTGGCTAATGAGGGAGTTGTTGTCGTTTCCCCACCGAGTCTCTCATTATGGGTGATGTAAGTACGAGTACACACAGAGAAACGGAGATCATATTGAAAGGGACAATATAAGATGTAAACATAAAGAAAGTACGCGACACGGTAAATATAAAAGCTTTTGAGAAAAATAGAGATCATATTGGATTTAATATCTAAATATCACTTTAATATGCTACTAAGTACGTGTGACGTTGTGCTCTCTGCTATAAAAGCTTTCTAAAGATATAAAGATCATATTGGATGTTACAATTTAGAGCATCTAAAATCTAGATATATAATACATTTAATATTTCATTCAATTTTCATGTACGTGTGACGTTGTCCCTTCTTTCATGAAAGCCTTGATAAGACTGCGGAGGTAAGAGTGTAAGCATCCCTGTTAAGCCTTAAATACTATATAGAGAACGACCCTCTTTAGTAGGCAGATTCTTTTAGAAATACATTAGTCAAAAGACACTAATATAATTAGGATAGTTAAGAAAATATTTATGAGACAATTTGACATAATTTTTAATGCCTAAGAGTCAATAACTTTATGTTTACCTTTGTTTTTTTACAGGTTATATACAGGTTATTTTAATGAATATTTACATTTTAATGAATATAAAAAGCCTAAAACATTTTTCAAGTGTTTTTCGAGTACCCCGCACAACCACACCCCAAAAACAAAGAGTGTCCCGCCCGTGATCGACAAATAACAAATATCGAATGGAGCTCGGGCGGCGATAAAGTACGACAACAGCCGCGGTAACTCGACCACAAAACTTGGCAAACTTGCGAAAACAGTCACGGCGCGTTATATAAACACACAGGGAGGAAGGGAAAAAAAAGAACGAGAAACAACAACAAGAGCAGAATTCTACACAGCTAGTAAAAATTATATTATGGCGCATTTTTCAGACGAAACACAAAACCGTCGGTAAAGAAACAATAAAGGCAAAACGGCAAAAATAAAAAACCCGGCAGAGTAAAACAAAAGCTGAGGTCATTTCTGATTTGAAAAATTGCAGCTTGTGTAGCAAATCGTTTGAAAAAGATTCGAGGCGGTGCGATAATGAAAAACTAAAGCTAAGAAAAATTGAGGTTATTAGGAGGCTGGAGAAAAACTAGCAATTAACCGAAATCGAGAGCGGAATGTGGCTCAAGTTTGAGCCGGTGAATGATCGATAAATGCGATAAGTGATATTATTTGAATTGGCTGTGCTGTCAGGTGGGCTGCTGTACCGCCGAGTGGGCGGGGAATGCAGTTATACACCTCCGTATTTACAGGTATATACCTGTGCAAGATATATACGAGCTGACGAAATGAATCAGTCGTCGAAGCTGCAGTTGAAGTTGAAGATTATGGCCGCCGTCGCTGGGTGTTAATCGTCTTCGGAATGCACTGTGTGAATGTGGAACTCATGCCGGAGATCTACCATCCACAGGCCACAAACAATTAATGTTAATTTATGGAGGCATTTTTGGAGCACTTTTCAAAGGCGAGGCATTGACTTAGATTCGATTCCGAGTGGAGCTTTAGCTTTGTCGACTTTTTGACCTTTTTGTCGGTCTCTTGAGATATTTTTCGCTTCTTATTCGTATGCATTTCCATATGCATATCGCGTTGACTTTATTTGAGGTTAGTCATTCGACTTGAAAGCGATGTTTAGGGCTAAACGTGAAATGCATATTGATAAGACTCCGGACTCGGTAGTTGCTTGCATTTTTTAAGGCACGTACTTATTTTAGTATGAATTTTTTAGCTGCTGTTAAATGTATGAGAGGTAGGTTTGCTGAATAAGTACATGCCCGAGTTTTGAAGCGGAAGTTGAGGGTGTAATATACGATGGTCTTCTTTTATAAGTGGAAGTGTCGATTCAACACCTTAAATAAATATTAAAGTGGGACTTGAATGGGAGTGTAATATATTGAGACGGTATAATATCCAGATTTACTAGGCTGTTAGTTTTATATGAATATAAAACCACTATTTTAGACTGATGTTAATGGATTTTTTCTACAACAAGTCATACATTTTTCTATTAATATTTATGGAATTTTAATTAATCTTTAAAGAGAAGTGACCCCCCACGACCTTCCTGCTTAATAGCGTAACTTGTTGCAGACCTAAAATTCCCAAGTAAGAATTCAGCATGGTTAGATCCGACTGTAAACTTCATACTGATGAGGTTTCTTAAATGGAAACTGAAACATATGTATAGGAAACAGGCTTATGCTTGTTTTCTGACTGGCTAATATTCGGGCCGTGATTTAGGATGTTAGAACAATTTACTAAAACTCGAGTCAACAAGAAGCTCAGATATCTCTTAAGTATTTATCTAGGAAGTACAAAAAGTAATCCAAATATAAATCTCTTTCAAAGTCAATGTTTCCTTTAAAGTCTTCCTTGTATAATTCCTTCAAAACTTGTTTCAGTTATAAATTAAATGGGAATCTGCAAGATCACACCATAAACCATTATAACAACGGAAGTAATACCCATTCAATTTCGATTGCTATCACAATCAATACAATTTTTGCACTCAGCAGTTTGTTCACCCCCCGATAAAGCCATTCAAATCAATTATTTCTACGGCTAAGAGTCCGCTTTTGAATGGAAATTGTTGGCTGGCTATATCATCTTAGTCACTCGACTGGAACCTTGATCTGTCAGATCGATTGGCTAATGATCGGCTTCGGTCCGTCGGGCAATTATCCGCGATGGAGCAGGTTGCGACTGCGACGGCTGCAGCTGCTGTTGCTATTTCAAGTTCAACTTAATGTCACCACCGAGGGGCACCATCGGATTTCACACACACCAAATCCCCACGAATATGGACTTTTAATTTGTATTTATTTACTCCACTCGCCGTGTTTTTAATGAATTGTTGATGGGAATTAATGTGCGCATATTAAATGAAATTCTTTCATTAACAATAAACTTTAAAAAAAAATATCCGCTGACGGCGCTGTTTCAAGTTCTCTTTTTCTCCTTCGCATGTGGGAAACAAGTTTATTTCTGCCTCTCTTTCGCTTTTTGCCTTTTTTGCAAATGCTTTTTTAATGAAATATCAAAGATAAGCTGGTAACTAAACAAGCAAACGGCGGAAAGTGGATAGAGAGGGAGAAAGATAGAGAGAATAGGGTGTTGCCGGCCGCAATTAATGCCAATATGGCAATTTGCCATGTTTAAAGCCGCACGAGTGTGTGAGTGGGGCCTGTGTCGGTGTTAACAATGACTAAGTAAGTTGCTCTACGTGATCCCAGGCTAAAGTTTATAGTCGCTGATCTGTGGCCTAGGCAATAGTTGTTATGTCATCGGATGTGTATGCATATTTAGCTATAAACCGATCTATAAATTACTAAATGTATTTTTAAGCTATTTATTTGTTACTCTTTACACGTCTTCAAGTTATAATTGTAAGCTGATGGCATGATTACATTTTTAAGGTGTATTAAAAATTGCATGAAACTAGGGAAAGTCTCAGGCAATCTCCACAGTTCATAATTTTTAAATTTTGTTTTTAAAACTCATAAAATTATTATCCATGATTTATTGCAAATCTTTGACACAGATATATTTCTTTAAGTCCTTTAATTTACTTTAATTTTTAGCGCTAACCACTTATACCTTACTTTCTATTTCAAAAGTCTTCTCTAACTAAGCTCTACTGTACCCGAATAGTGCATCACGAGTTGAACTGGTTCTGTCCTGATTAGATAGGTAAATATTTACGGGCGTGCTAACAAATAGAGTTGCTTTCCCGGAACTCTCCTCTTTATAGCTGAGATAAAGTTCGGTCCTAATTACAGAAAAAGCTAGAAAAGTTGTACAAGTCTGGAGATCAACATTATATTATAAATTAAAAGGAAAGTTCTCATTTCAGAATTATTTGAAGGGAAATGTTGGAATTATAGGTATAATATTCTTATCAATTCTAAGAATTCATCTTCAAATTTGGCTGATTTCGATTTAAATCATAGATCTCTTAATATATTATTTATGAATTTATTTCAATAACTTACCGGCACAAAATGCGGCAAATTGTCCAGCACCTGCAGCTTATCGATCCTCTGCTTAATCCTCTCCCGATGATGCGGATTCTTGATGCCAATGGCGGTGAGATCCTCGGGCGTCATGCGCGCAATCGTGGGCAGATCGTAGCCCGCGGCAATGAACAGCTGGGCGTACTCCTCGTGCTTCATCTCCATCAGCCAGTCGATGATGAGCTCGTCGTTCCGCTGCCGATCGACACTGCCAATGGAGCAGGAACTCACGGAGCTGCAGCGCGGCGAGGAGAGCGGTGCCCGGATGGAGGCCCCGGACGAGGAGACACCGGTCAGGTAGGAGGAGGCCCGTCCCGAGTCTAGGCTGGCGGTGCTGTGGCGGGACCCGGAGCCAGCGGATCCCGAGGAAGAGCCCGGCGAGTCCCGGCCGGGGGACTGGGTCAGATCGATGCCCTGATCCTCCTGCAGGGCCAGCTGCTGGTGATAGTAGACCGCCGCCTTGTGGGTCAGCGGTTCGCGCAGAGTGGCACAGAAGACGGGCGGTGGCGGCACCATGGCAACTCCACCAGGCTTTCCAGCGCTCGGTGGCGGTGCTCCAGCTGGGACACCTCCTACGCCCGGTTGAGGTGGCGCTACCCCTGGCCCACCCACTTCATCCTTGAGCCGCAGGGCCACGCTTGTCTCGCGCGGCAGGTTAAATCCTCCCTCCTCCAGCGAGGGCGACGACACAATGCTGCTGCCGCTCATGCTAATCCCATCGTCTGCCTGGTGGTTCTGGTGGTGGCGCAACGGTCCGCTCAGCCGGTAGAGCGGTATCAGCGGCTGGTGGTGCGGATGATGATGGTGGTGGTGTTGGAGCTGCTGCTGCTGCTGATGGTAGTGCGAATCCTGCAGAGAATCGCCTGGAATCGTTGGCGGTTGCACCTTCTTAGCCTGTGCGGTGGATGCATGCGGCTTCAGCGAACGATGCATGATGATGATGGGCCTCCGATGGCCGCCGTGGCCGTACTTTCACCGACTCCTGTTGGAAATAAAAAGAGGTGGAGGGAAAAATTAGTACTATGTATGCTGCAATGTGTCCGCCAGATGTGTGTGCCAGAAAGCAAGAAATCTGCATAATTGGTCATAGACAGTTTTCAGTTTTCCTCTCTCTCTAAAAATAGGGCTCCCAACTGTGTTTACTCGGCTATGCGGCGGCGAGTCAATAAACTGCACCACGGGCTCTTCACAGCCTCCACCACCAGGCCTCCTGTTCCTGCTCCTGCTCCAGTTCTCGCTCTCCCTCAGACCCCTCTATCTAGACCGCGGCATCTCGTATTACAGTTTTCATTCACAAAAATTTGTCAAAGCAGAAGAGAGCGACTCTGGGAGTACCCTTTTTTAATAATTAGATGATGAACCATGCTTAAACTATCTAATTAACCAGCAAGCCCCTTAAAGCACTGAATAATATAATATAATCAACTTAATCAATCAAATTAAGCAGCAAAAAATAGGTCTACCTTCTACCTTTAACCTGATAAAAGATAATATCTTTATTATTGATTCACCTGCTTAATAGGCCCAGCTCATTTTCAGTTAGAACCTTCTATTCCCCTATATAATATCTTAGGTATTAGATTTATTATTTATACTTTCTGCCTAATACGCCCTTGATGCCCCAAAAACAAACAAACATCCCGTAGACGAGTTTTCCAAGCAGCTGGGAGACCGAAAGACGCGGCGGCACACGACGTAGTCGGGGCAAGAGACCCCTGTGAAAGGGCGAGGGCTATTGCTATCGCCGCCACATAGCACGAGCTGTGTCAAAGTTCGTTGACTGCATTTTGTGGTTCGTGAGGGGGAATGGGGTGGGGCAGCTGCTGTCTAGTCGGCAGCAGCGTCATAATACACTCGAAAAATGCACGGACAGCCCTCGGACGGGCGCACAAATCTGGCGAAAAGTCACGAACGAGACCCTCGACATGTCATTAACAGCAGGGTGCAATAATAAAGCCGCCCCCGATTTACGGGGAAACAATAATAAAAAATAGCAGCCAGTGCAGCGTCAATTTCCTGGCAATTTGCTTGCAAAGTAAAGCAAGGCAAAAATGTGAATTTCCAAGTCCCAGAGAGCTCGCTCAGGTGTATCGATAACAGGGGCCACCTGTTCGATTGGAAACTCGCTGCCCCGGCTGGCTGCTAGCTGCCGGCGAGTGAAAAAGCCAAGGAGGAAAATCCAGGTGTCATAATCCGAGCGGAGGCGTGTGTGTGTAGGTTGTGGAAAATGCAGGAAAAACGTACCAACAAAAGCTCAGCGAAATAAAAAAAAAACGCATAACGGTGGCAGTAGTAAATCTCATTTACAAGCTGCCTTTTAATGAATTTTTATGTATGCGACGTGCCGGAAAAAAAGTGGAAAAACTGCAACCGTTGCGAAAATCCAAGAGAGAGAGAGAGCAGAAAACTTTCCTAAAAAGAGAGAAGAGAAGAGGAGAGGAGAGAACGAGAGCGAGAGAGAGCAACGCTGGAGCTGGAGTTTTCGCGTAGTAGGGTAGTATATCAAGCTGCAGCGGCGAATGTGGGTTGCGGTTTTTCGCCGTATTGTGCTGTTGTTTTGCCGCCCACACAAGCTGCACCCACTGCAACCCCATTGCCCCTTCCCTCACCTCCCTCATATTTGCAACCACCCCCTTCGAAATGCCAGATGTTGTTGAACCGTTTTTAATGCGGCGGCAGCGGCGGCCGGCATTGCAGTTACTTTCGAACAAATTTTTGTCTTTTACCCTGCGTTTTTTTTGTTTGTTTCCCATTTTTATGAGTTACTATTGTTGTTTAGGAGCTGTAAGTTTAATTGCAAACACGAAAACGGGCACGCCCACACTCCTATTTATTTCTACGGGACAATGTAGCATGGCACTGGGCAGAAATATCTCAAGAATTTGTCATAAAATTAGGAATATTTTAATAGAAATAATGGGCTTAATTATTATTTATATTTTAGATATCTTTTGTGCTTGCTGAATTCGTACTTGGGAATTTCAAGTGCAATGCCAGGTACAAGCTTACGCTTAATCTGTGCTTTAATCTTTTTTGTGTAATATTTATATAACCCAAACTCTTTCAGATACACTATAACTGCTCACCATAAGTCTTCTAATTACACAAATTATTCTACATATGAATTGATATTACTACCAATTTTTTATTGTTAAAATAGCTTTATGCTTAATCTTATTTTTCTTCAGTGCACATTACAACTCGCGGTTGTGGGTGGTGAGTAATCGTAATGAGCATAACACTTGCTGGGTCTTTCGTGCAGACCAAATGCCAGCTTTGGATTAAAAGTGTGGATATAAAATCGAAATCAATTTCGAACCTATTGAGAGGGTACCCCTCGGCGAGTGTTCACTGTGCTTCGACATATAAAAACTGATTGGAAATGCAATTGGAGGCTTGGGACCTTTTGGGTGTTGGCAAATACATAAATACAAAAGGGAAATAGTCAGTCGAAGGGGGTGGTGGTGATGGCGGGTGGGTGGGTGGCTTCGGTGGCAAGCAGGCTGAAAGATTTATTGATTGTCACACACACATACTACATATACATATACACAATACACACGTATTGATAGATGTACAATGAAGCGGAGTTGCGGTTTTGAAGTTGGCAGCAAAAACGCTGAGCAACTAAAAATAATTATGGTTTACACCAGTGCTGTGTGCTCTCAACACTAAAGAGAGGGTGGCGGCGGCGGCGGCGGAAGGCAGAGACTGATAAATCAGATACAAAATGACCGCAATATTCATACCCTTTATCGAGGGAAAAGTATATTGGCCAGACAATCAATGGAAACTGAGGAGAGAGTGTAGCTTTCACTGGTAACCAAAGTGTTTACTCGTTGGCTAATGCATTTTGCTAATGCTAATGCTAATTTATTGGGGTTTAATAAGAAAGTTCCTAAAGGTTCTAACTATGATATCTTATTTTACAAGTTAATGTATAAAATTATTTAATTGAAGATTCACATTAACTCGAATATTTAAAAAATATTTCTCAAAAAAATTAATATAATTTGATGCAAAACTTGATGCGAAGTACCCGAAATATTAAATTAATATAAATACATTAATTCTTAAATAATCAAAGACTTCATCTAGTTAGGAAAGAGGCAGAGCTGTCACTGGTTATATATTTAATCCTCTTAAGATCTTATATATAAAACAGTATATAAATACCCTTTGCAACCCAAAAATAATGAAGGAAAAAGCGTATTTAATCTTCGCCAGATTTCCGCCCCGTTTAGTGGCTCGTTTTCTTCTCTTTCATATCGTTTTTGTCGCTGTCGAGAGCCGTTAAAGTTTACTGGCATGAGTAATCAGCCAAATGGAGCGCAATAAAATGGCAAACGGTAACACGGCCAATCTATCAACAGAACGGCCAGCGCCAGCTTCAACTCAACTCCGCTCCGCTCCGTTCAGTTTCAGTTCAGGCAGCAACCCCCGCACATTTGGGACCCACTATATAGACCCAATATATACGAGGAGAGCTGGGCATCAAATGAGGCGCATCTCAATCTCATGTTTATTAACGGTGCTCAGTGTGTGTGAGCCTGAGTGTGCTGGTGTCATTAAGCCAGATAGATAAAGGAAGGCTGTTCCCCATCTCGAAAGCACCCCCGAACTCCCTCCCCATACTTAACCGACCTCAGTCGGCCAACACTTCATTATTGACAACAAAAGGCTTTGCCCGACCGACTCTCAGCCTCGTATTTATCAGCTGCGGGTGCTTTGCATATGACAAGTTTTATTTTATTCTTTTTTTTACACTCTTTCACTCGCTTTTTCCCTTTATTCTTTGGCCGGTCCCCTGGTTTCTTTATTTTGCCCGAAATGCAATGGACAACGTTTGGTCGTACTTTATTCGTGTTTACCACGCCCCGGTCTCGGGTAAAAAAAAGGCTTTGTACTTAGTAGAATATTTTGTCAAACCAAACAAAAAACTAAAGAAAGAAAGAAAGCGACAAATACACAGAGGAAAATCCCGCATTTAATTAGTCAAGAGAGTTTTTTGGTAAAAAATATAAGGAATAAAGATATTCTATCTACAATCATAATTACATATTATAATTATAAATGTAATTACAAGTAATATTTCACAATAAATTGATGCTTGAAACGTGTTGCAAAACCTAAACTGCAATGTGACCATTGTTTTATTAAGCTTCAGTGTGGCCTTGCGTCTAAAACTTTGGTATTAATTAGGGGATTTCTAGAAACATTAAATATATTTCAATAAAGGTTTGAATTCGTTCTTTTTTTCTGTGTGCAACAACAACATCCGTGGAGCGACAACCACCAACAACCGCACAAAAGATGGTGTCGATGATGCTGCTTACTCGCTGCCTGTCCCCTGATTCAACGTGCCCCCCTGGAAACTTCTCATCTCTTTTGCCACAAAGACTGTCGATAGCTCGAGATGTTGATCTTGCAAAGCGCAGAGACAAGCAACGGCGGCAACAGCAACGGCAGCAGCAACAACGATGCCAGTAACTCCAGCAACAATAAATGGCCAGAGGCAGCCGAAACTTGTTTTGCCTGTAAAAGGGAGTTGTCGTTGTTGTGTTGCTGTAGTTGTAGTTGTTTGTGCATTGTCTCCGCGTTTTGTTTCAGGTTTCAGGCAAACGCCAAGAACAGGCAAAAAACAGCACCATAACAGCTATATGAGGTGAACTGCAACCGCAGAAAGGACCATTAGGGGAGCTGTGCTGCTACCCTACAGATAACGAATCCTTGGCCCATCATTTAAGCTCAATTTGGGGACAAGAAACCAAATCAATTTGTAATAGAAATAATCATCTTCCAACAGTAAGAAATATGTCTTAAGAGAAAAAGTATCTTTTAAACGGAGAAAGTATCTTTTAGAAGAAGTAGCTTGTACTATGGCTCCAGTATCTTTTTGAGAGAATGAAAAGCAACAAATCAAAGAAAAAAACATCAAAGGCAACTAATGTAAGGCAAGCAAAAAAGAAAATTAAATATTCACATTAATTTTATAATTATTGGAAGGACTGTGTAGGAAATAACAGAAAGCTAATTACTTTAATTGCAACAATTAGACTGCATTTTCTTTGTACCCTTAGTTAGTTGAATCTTCTGCGAAAAGTGCCCATGAATAAGAGATGGCAATGGCAATCTGAGACTGAACCCAAATCGAAATCAATAGCGCACATGTTCGATTTGGAAAGGCAAAATTAGATGTTGGCCATTTAGTAAATGCCACCCCCATTTCAATATATTTATAAGTGTGCAATGTGACCATTGTATAATTTTTGAATTATGCTGCAGTGTGCCCTTACGACCAAAAATATGGTAATAAATAGGAGTTTTTTTAAGTTTGCATAAAAAGAATATCTGAAACGCTTTAAACTTCCCTTATTAAAGGAGGCCAGACTTATTCAGAAATCTTTCTCTATGCCGTTGACGCTCTAAATTCCCCACACTATATGGCATAACCGATATACCCAGTGGTACCCATTTATGGCTGTTGTTGTTGTTGCTGACGACTCCGGAGGAGCGGAATAAAGCTCGTAGGAGGAAAATGCAGCGCTGAAGATGTGTCAAATGTGTGGGCGGGCGGGTAGAAAACGGACAGGCGGACAGACGGACGGATAACTTACGTGCAGTTTAACGGTTAATGCAAACGAAGACGACATTGCGTTGCGCATATGGCCTGGTACAGAAAAAAAGCCACCAACAGAAACAGAAACAGAAAACAGAGACGGACCAAATACGGCGGACAGGCACGTAGAGAAATATACTCGTACTTGTACTCGAACTCGTACTCGAACCAAAAGCGGCCATCAATTCCTTCTTTTTGTATTTTTTCTTCATTTTTGGTCAAGAAGAAAGGGGCAAACAAGTTGTAAGGCGAGCAATGAGTGCAGACAAAAGCAGTTACAAGACATGAAGAAGACAAGGGAGATAGGGGTGGGGGAGGTGGAGATACACGGAAAAAACAATGTGATATCTTTTTGGAAGGTTTCATCATTGAAATAAGTATCATTTGGATACCTTTTTGAAGTGTTTCATGTTGAAAAGAGAAAAATTTAGTCTTTTACTGATTAATAGACAAATATGTACATACCAACGATTAATTATTGATTACATATTCAACCATATTAGAATCTACTTATAGGGTTCTTACTAAATATACTATTATTTTAATATCTTTTCACTGTATTCGTATTTTTAAGAAGGTCTGAAAGTTCATAATAATATAAAAAGTTGAAATCAAATATAGAGCCATCCTTGGGTGTCGCCAAAATACTTTAACAATTTTATTGCATACTTTTGGAGACCCATTAAATTGTTTTCAAGTCTTTAAAGATTTTAATAGGACTTCCGAATTATTTTAAATTATTTTACGTTATTTTAGTATCAAATTATTCAAAACCCTTTGACCAAATAAAGTTTGAGATCTTTTATCACGGTTTCCACACCTTCAAGGATACACAATATAGTGGAATTGTGTATGTCAAAGCGTTCTTTCATGCTCTTTTCACATTTCTTGTCCATTAATATGTCCAAAATAAGTTCTTTCTGTGTAGACATGAATAATGGAGGGCAGTCCTCAACGTTTTACAGCTACATTGAACTTTTTGAGACTTTTTTTAAGGGCACTTGCCGCTCGCCCCGCCCACCGCCCACCGCCCATTTCCCATTTTCTTTTCTTCTTTCCTTTTTCTGCCGAAAATTCGTATGCGGCTTACTACTACGCACACACACACTACTACGCGAATTCCCACACACACGCACACATGCGTAGGATATCGCTTAACAACTGTGCAGAAAATATGTAAATTACCATTGTTAAACGCTGAAATTTCGCCAGATTCCAATTAAATCCTTCGACAGAGGCTCGAAATGCACATTTGCTTTGCTTTTCACAAGGATTGCAATTGATTTTTCATACGAAAATTGTGTGCAAAAATTTCTTTTTACGTTAACACCAACACACACACTCACACACCAACACACGCGAGCGTATACCGAGCAGAAAACTTGCTGTGGTTGTTGTTGCTGCCGCTGCTGATGGTGGCCACCGAAGAATCGGAGAATCGAAGCCGACCGAGAAGGAGAAAAAGAGAAGCGACGACGACCGCAAGCCAAAGCGTATTGAAACGCGGCTCCAGCATGCGAGCGTTAAAGCCAGGTCCGTAAACGGAATCGTAGTAGTGTCCGGACTTTGGAGTCCTCCAAGTTGCAGCAGAGAGCGAGCGAGCGAGCGAGCGACCGAGCCAGAGAGCGGGAGAGCCAGTGCGCAACTTGTTCTCTCTCCTCTTCGACAGCTCCAACACTCCACCGCGAGAGTCGCCTCGATTTTTCTCAGCGGCCAATTTGTTGCAATTGAAACAATAACAATTCCACTGGACAATTTGTTTCGGGCCTGGCAAATTAGTTAGTTAATAAATGAATGAAGAAAAAGGGAAAAGAGAAATGGGAAAACAAAGCGTAGCTTCAATAAGCAGGCACAGACTTTATTCCCTAAAGTGGTTGCCATTGGCGACGCTGGAAATGCAGTGGGTACGATGGGACTTAAGATGCAGTTAGGTGGCTTAAAAAAAAAACAAGGAAAATTATCTAGAATAAAACAAGCAAAAGGAAATGGTAATTGGAACAGGAATAAAACAAATATTATCCTCGGTTTTCCTTTCTTTAAGTTTCTAGGTTATACTCATACTTTTAAGCTTTCGATAACGATATTTTTCGTAACTTTGAGCGCGAAAAATGCACGAAAACATATATTTTTGGAGTTCCTGAGAAGATTGATTGGCTTTGAACTTTGTTAATTTTAGTTAAAGATACAAAGAACTTTAGATATTTATTATACCATTTTATTGCAAGCAAACAAAGAACGAACAAACTTTGATAAAGGGTAATTCTGCTTATTGCGGTTACTATTAGTAAGAGTTCACCATTGTAATTTATAGTTTTAGATAGCCATTTTCGGGGGCTGAGCAGTAAAATGATGATGAACGTGACATTTCTGTAATTGATAACCTGCTGCTTATCTGGCCCACTGTGCGTTGAATGCCACAGAAAAGACAAACAAACCGTAGCTCGCGCACACACACAAGCGCGCGAGAAAAGCCAGCACAACCACTTTTCATGCCGCACAAGCCAATAAGAAAAATAGAGAGGGGAGCCACTTGGGGAGAGAGAGAGAGACATAGAGCTCCAAGGCTCCAGCGAGTTGCGGCAACTTTATTTGAGAATACGCGCAGCTGCGCTCTCTCTCTCTCTCTTTCTGTCTCTCTGAGCCTCTCTCCCGCTGTAATCTCCTAGTGGAGCCATTACCTCCCCCCACCACCGTTCTAACACTTCATTGGAGACAACGACATCAAGTCATTTGATTCCCACACAAATCTCTGCATATTGAGCGGCCGCTCTCGCTCTCCATCTCCATCTCTCTCTCTTTCTCCCACTCGTTTCATTATGGCAAGTGAGTTATGGCTTCTGCGAGTGTGTGCGTGCGTTTGCACTGCGCTTTCTATTGATTTATATGAGAGTTTTATGGCGCAATCTGAGCCATAATAACCAGAAAGAAGAAAATTACAAAATGCCTTGCATTTTAATTAAAAACTAGGGGGGAAAAGTGCATGCATTATGCAAAAAATAGGAATAATTGCCGAGTTAAAAGTAGTCTTTTAAAACTCCCCCCATTTCTCACGACCAGAGTTGTCGCGTGCCTTTACAAAATCGAGTAGCCGTAAAATCCCACGACACGTGTTGGTTTTATTAATTACATAAGCTACAGCTGCAGTCGTGTTTTGTCTTCATTTTTCTTTTCCTTTGTTTCCCTTTTCGGAAACCCAATTTCCTGCAGATGCCGAAGATGCGGCGGCACTAAATAAAGGCGAAACAGCTGGCAACCCTCACAAAGTGACAGATGGCGACGCCGACGTCGGCGCAAGCAGCGCAGGACGAAGGCGGCATCAAAATAGAAACACAAAAGTGAGCGGTCCGCCGCTTAAAAATTACCAGCTAGAAAATCGAGTTAAATATGTAGATTTACTTACTTTACAACCAAAAATCGTTTTTCCAGGCTTTTAATTAACTCCACAATACCTCCTCTAGTTTTTTTTTTAACAAATCACACTATAAATTACGAGCGCAACGAAAGCTGGCACACAAAATGTAAACAATGTAAAATTGTCGTAATTGTTGTAGTTGTAGCCTAATGAATTTCACGTTTTTTATGACATTTTCCACAGGCAAACGGCATAAAACAAACACACAAAAACACGCACACACAAAGCACTGTTGTTGTCTTTATTTTATGTCTGCGGCGCGCGAGTAAAACATAAAAACCAGATTAATTTCGAGCAGACGAAAATGACGTTTTTCTTTTTGTTGATTTCTTTTAAGCTGAGTTTCTTGCCTCAACGCTGTTGTTGATATTGCGACGGCTCTTTATTGTTGGCTAAGCCGCCATTTTCTTTTTTGGTAATTATTAAGGGCTATTGCTGGACAAACGCCTTTTTAATATTTTGGCACACTTTATTTTTTTTTTTTTAGCATAAACAAACACTTTTGTTAGTTGCGTTTATTAACTCAACATTTTGTTTTCCTTTTAATTTGCCGACGTGCGTTTTTCCGCGACATACGTCCGCCGAACGAAGAAATGAAAACAAACGAAATTACTGCTGGGAAACAGTGTTGCCAGATGAAAATTTTGCTTTCTCCTAAAAAATCTCAAATAATCGATATTTGTCCCTAAAAAATCCAGTCTTCCCTCCAAATTCAAAAAAATCGGATAAATTCAAATAATTAAAAGAAGAAATATCTAATTATGACGTAGAACGTTGCAAAGCGGAAAAATTTTGGTGGAATACCAGTTCGTAGTATCTTAAAGGCGGGTTCACGGAATGCGCCAACACCATCTGGCAAAACTTTTAAGCGATAGAAAAATCGTGTGCAGTATTTATTTTGATATTTTCGCCAATTTGGGGGATTTACAATAAAAAAAGAAATTTTATAGAGATTTTCTTTAAAATTTGAAATTAATCAGTCAATCATTTAATCAACCCCTAAAATTTCCCCTAGGACATAAAAAAAAACCCTAAATCAAGGGGGAAACCCCTGATCGGGGAACACTGCTGGCAGATCCTCGAAGCACTATCGATGCTATCGATTAAAAAAAAAACATCGATTCTTTTCACTATCGATGTTTTGAGCATTCGTCTGTTATCAGTTTTTTAAAAGAAATATTCCTAAGAAATTAGGACTGATTTTAAAATAAAAAATGAAAACAAAACACAAAATTGTCTACGTGGTCTGACCAGTGGGCCCGCCGATAAATAAGTAAAGAGGCGATAATTTATAACCACTGTTTCCAGTGTCGCTCTTTTCCCGTCAAATCTTTTTTTTTGTTTTTTAAAGACCATTTGCTAGAAATATTTACAAATTTGTGGCAGCGGGAATTCTGGCTTCTTATTATAAATAATAATATTTCAATAAATTGTTGGCCCTTTTGTCGTTGTTCCCGTCAAAAACATTTTTTCCAAGGAAACGGTTGGAAACTTTGGTAAAACGGCGGGAAGCCTTGCTTAAGTGTGACCGCAGTCTGACTAACAAAATATACCTTCTGGCTCCTCAAGAAATATACCAAAAAGTATTATCTTTGCAGCCCTGGCCCCTTTTTGGTCTCCGCTTTGTGCTCTCCTTCCAAAAAAGAAACGGGAGGACAGCGATGTTAGTTTTAATTTGTTTAAAACAACTGAACTGCCAGCCATAACAATTAAGAAAAAAGTGTGCAAGTGCCAAGGCTTCAATTAAAATGTTTGTGGCACACCGATTGGCTTTAATTTAAATGTTGCGTGCTGTTTTTGATTTGTCATTCGTTTACGTTTCGTGACTGTGTTTTTGTGCGGCGTTTTGTGCGTATATTTTGTGGTTAAACAAACTGCGGAAAGTAGTGTGAGTTGATAACACATCGTTGCAGTTTATGTTTAAGTGTTAATTATCAACCTAAATGTTAATAAACCTAAAGTAGCGGCGGCACAATAGGAAAATGCAAATGACTTAAAACAGGTTGTCGCCGCTCCCGTTCCCGCTCCCGCTCTCTCTCTGTCTGCCGTGCGCTTTGGTATTTGCTGCCTTCATGTTGTTGTTGCCAACTGGGTACTTTTTTTTTAACAGTTGCCTCTTGGTCATTGTACGGCATTAATTACGTTCAAATGGTAGAATACTCGAAGCCACAGATGCCAGAGTAACTAAGAAAAGAGGGGAGAAGTAAGACTAAACTAATTTGCACACTCGCTTTGGCGTGCTAATTCCGCTTACTTTGCTTCTTCTGTCTGATATCTTTTGGGTTTGAGGGCGTTTTGCATGATTCATTTGCTGCGTTTGTTTTGTCTTTTGTGTTTGTCTCTGCGCACACACATATCGATGCAGCCGCGGCAACAACAACTACCTGTGGCATGCAGTCACCTCTGTTTGTGTATTTGTGTTTGTGCCTCCCAAATGTCAAAGTTGACATTTCGCTTTGGGCGGGATTTCAAATTGAAGGCGAAGAAAACGACAGAGAGAGCGATAGAGAGATACTGTTGGAATTCGTTGACTTTTAATCTATTTGTACAGTTAGAACTATTCGATTTTTTTCGGCAAAGGTTTTAGCTTAAAAATATAAATAAATAAATAATATAATATACATTTAAATATAATATTGATTAATGCTAAAAATATCTTTTTATATAGGCTATTATAATTTTTTTGGTTCTATTTTTGATAATTTGCTACCTTAAAGTAAGTCAAGTTTCGATCTTAATAAAATTCCAACTTTAATTCCTTATTAAAAATTCCTTCAGTTGTGCAGGATCCTCTTAAAGAAGTTCCACTGTTTAATCTTAAACATTTATCTCTTTTCTTTTTTGCAGTTTTCTGTTATCAACTTGTGAGTGTCCCTGTTTGTTTTGTGTTATCTACAATCACTTTTGCCTGCTAGCAAATGCAGAAAATGCCCTCTCAAATTCTGAACGACGGCAGCAGCGTGAGCTTGAATAGTGCCAACATGAACATGGCCAATTCCCCAAATAGCATTACGGTGAAGACCGCCTACAACGGCCAAATCATCATCACCACGATCAACAAGAATATCTCGTACGAGGAGCTCTGCTATGAAATTAGAAATATCTGTAGATTTCCCTTAGATCAGGTAAATATATCATAGGGAATTTTGAATAACATTTTCTAAAAGATTTTACATTTTTCAGCCATTTACCATTAAATGGGTGGACGAGGAGAATGATCCCTGCACCATATCATCGAAAATGGAACTGGACGAGGCCATACGGCTGTATGAAATGAACTATGATTCTCAACTGGTCATTCATGGTGAGTTTATTACTTTATTGTTCGCTTAAAAATGTAACCTTAAGGTCTAAATATAAACTCTGTTTACCATACAACTTGGAAACTAAGAATCGTTATTTTGTTTGTGTTTTTTATCTGTTACTATTAGTTTTGAAATCCATTCTAAAAGTTGGTAAAAGTATGCAATAAAATATTGTAGGTTTCAGGTACAGTGTTAATTTGTCTTCTATAAGATTTTATAGTACACTTTTGACAACATTTTTAATGGACTATAGCACTTTAGTAATTTATGTGGCATCTCCAAAAAAATTATATTTTAAACCAGGGGTGCTCAGTGCTATGGCACGCGGGCACATTTGTTTTTGTTTTGGCACTTAGCATACGGAGCGGCACTCGCCATACTTTCCTAGGGCACACGCCGGTTCCTCTTCGTTTCGATGTGCGTATCGAGCAAAGGCAACAAAAATTCCATATAACTTTTTTCTCCTCTTTGTGTCGCTGTGCGTACTTTTTTTTTCTCCTCAACTCACAATGTAAAGTGTTGTTGTCTTGTTCTCGGCTCTGCACTGACATTTTTTTTGTTGCGTTTTTGATAGAATTTGATTTAAGTTTATTGTGGACCAGCGACGCGTTGGACGCATTGGATTTGTCTTTAAAATGAGTGATACTTTTCTAGATCAACTGTACATTTTTAAATGAAATAACCAAATGAAGAAACCAAAATAATTATTTTTTTGAATTTAACTTTTTTTCTCTCAGTGTTCATTCTGTAGCAATAAAACAGCGTCGATACATGTGTGCGTGTGTTTTCTTTTATTTGTGCTGGTAAGGGCACTGCCGTAAGGCAATTTTGAGCACCCCTGTTTTAAACTATTAGTTTTGCTTAAAATTATGTGAATATTTATTTTTTTTGTGGTCAAGACGTCTTCAAAATTGATTTCTAAAACAGAAAAACCTAACACTGAGTTTCTTATATCGTTGACCAGAACAGCAGTTATCTAATGCGGTCATTTCGGGTATCAAAGTCATTTTATTGAGCTCAACAGTGTGTTATATTATTAAATGGGCACTATCTGTATTTAAAGTAGCCAACCCGATGAAAGCCTTTCCTTGCCTTTATTCCGGCAAAGCTTGCAACTTTTTTTGATTGAATTATTTGGAAATAATTTTCGTCGGCTGCCGCAAAGTATACAGTAGCCAATTAATTATCCAATAAGGAACACATCTCGTTGGAGGCTCCAATATTTAACCAAGCCTATAAACATTCAGGCCTGATTAAACAATGTGAGAGCACAGCACGTTCTATTGGCTCAATAAACTTGAGTTTTCCTCGTGAGTTTGCCGGCTGTGTTCCTGTTTTTCCGGTACCCCGTCACCCGGCACCCGGTAAAAGGGCCGCCCTAAGCCAGCAGCGGCAGCATCTACTCGACTTAATAACATAAAATATTAATTAACCCGTACACACACTCACACGCTCGAGGATCTCGTGTCTTACGGCAGTTGCCTTGAGCCAGGCATCGTTTTTCTTTTTATTCTGTTGACTTTTCCCAGCCTCCTCCTCCTCCGACTTATTTACATATAAAGCTCTGTTGGCTCTTGGCTCGCCGGCCCCATTTATAATTCATTATAATTAAATTGTTTGCTCCGTGTGGGTTTAAGTTTTTCCCATCTTTTTTGGAATTTTAATTTTCCTGTCGTGCGGTTTTTGGCGATCTCACTCAAAGCACCCGGTCTGCTCACACTTCTCCCTGTGAGTTTTTTGTACTTAATTATGCCTGCCGCAAAAACAAAAGGGTTTTACTTACCACATTCGTTCGGCAAATGACAAACACAAAACCTTTTCACACACTAAATTACCAAAAATAAGATGGACTTAAAGTTAAAACAGATTGAATAAGGAATACCCTTTACGGGAACTGTGATGGAATGTAACATTATAATTAGAAGTTATTTGGAAACTTATTGACTTAAAATCACTTAAAAAGGCGGCCAGAAATTTTGATATACAGGTGTGCCACAGAAATCGCTAGAGATTTAAAATCACTTAAAAGAATGCACAAAAGTATGCATTGAAAACTAGTTGGGTCCCTAATACATCCTGATATTGCCTTTTTAAAGGTTTAATTTTCTGTAGCATGTACCAAATTAAGTGTTTTCGAATCCACAGCTATTTCTGTGGCACCTATAGTTCTCTATAGTTTCAATTGTGTATTTTTGAGTATTATTTTTATACGAACCTACATCGAAAATTCGATAGCATATCGCGTTAGCTGGAATTTAGTGCTTTTCTGTTTGTCGCGTTAGTGATTTTAATGAAATATTGGTGCAGATGAGTATAAAATGTATACTTTCGTAGTATTAAATTGATAAGCATCTTATTAAGAAATTTTTCATACTCAAGAGTATAGAATTCATGTAACAATCGTATAGGTTCTATGATGATTTTTTTTTTTGTGTATGAAACAAATACTTTGTTTTCAAATTGTTATATTATTACTAAGAAATTAAGATTTCAAATATATTTGCTTTTATCTTATAAATAACATTGAACTTATTACTAAAAAAAAAGGGACCAAAATTATGTTACAAATTGGAATAGGTATTATATAGGTATAAAAAACATGTACACATATTTCGTTGCATACTTTTCAACACCTTTCCAATTGATTTCAAATCCCTTGCGCTTTTGGGATCCATGGATCCGTTGATTAACAATATACTATGCGTTCGTACAAGGACCTTTAATATTCACACAATTGCTGTCAGCGTAATCCGCTTTAGGGAATCCCTACTAAATTCAGAATGCACTAACATTTGCCGAGTTATTCACATTATCCTTGGTCATTCCATACCTGTGGTCATTCCCTGTTTTTTTCCGAACATGGAAAGCTCGAGCAAAAAAGGGGGGAAAAACTAACGGCACAGCAGATATGATAACTGCCAGTCGCACTAAGCAAAGTTTGGGATGACGGGGACGTTACTGTGAGGGTGTTACAGTTTCCGCTTTCGTTTTTTTTTTGCGGCTTTTTGTTTTTGTGCTTGGAACCAGGCTTCCTGATATTTTGAGGCCATTTGGGCTGCCCATCTCACTCGCACTTATAACGCAATGTATGCGGGGAAGGGACAACATGTTAGTTATTGTTGTTGTTATGTGGCCACGTGTGAAAAAATGCGGCTTAAAATGTATTAAAAGCATTCCGTATGCGTGTGAGAGCGGGAGAGGAAGAGAGAGATAAAGGGCGAGAGCAGGCATTGTCAAGGTATTACGTTACCGTTACACGCACTCCTGCATATGTTAGTGTGTTATTCGGCGTTGTTGCTTTTGCTGTTCTTTTGTTGCCTTTACATGTTTTCTGTTTGTGTGTGCTGTGTTGATTAGTAAATGGAAGTGTGTGTGTGTGCCCGCGTATGTTTCTGCATTTTTACAAGCTCTTGTTTTGACTTCTCCTCTCTCCTTTTTTTTTGCATTTGTTTCTCTTATTTTCGTACGTGTATGTTTCTTTATGCCTTTGGTTTACCTTCCGGTTTCATCTCCGGCCAACAATACCTTCCGCTCCTTGCTCGCCCGCCCCCTTTTGAGTCTACGTTCGCGACCCCCCCAAAAACAAAACAAAACAAAACAAAAAGTACGGAAAGCCTGAAAGCTACCGTTATAATTTATGCGCCTGCAATATGGCAACGCTGCCCTGCGAACGCAAACACACACAGGAAAAACTTTTGTCCAGGTCCGAACAACTTTTTTTGTGTGTGTGTTTGTGTGTGTGAAGCCCAAAGGTCGATACACAAGATGCCGTTACCCAGGAGCGAGATGGCAATAGCTGGCGAGCGGGAAGAGAGAGCATTTCCCCAGTCGAAACAAAAAACAGCTGAGCCAAAACGCAAGGCATTGCCATGCTAGGCAGAGAGAGTGTGAGATGTCCAAGCTGGCAATGCTCAAAGCGCCGGTCTGCGGCTTTCTCGCCTCGAAAATAAAGGATATTCGGCAGGCAGCCAGAGGAGAGTAGTGCTGTGCGTCACCTGACATTGAAGAAGTTACGCTCTCCCGCACTCTCTCTCTCGCTCTGGCTCTGGCTCTGGCTAAAATATTTCCCTAGCATACTTCTCTGCGTCGGCATTTCACTCGCGCGTTGGCCGCTCGCCTGTGTGGAAGTGCCGTGCGGAATTCCGAAAAAGCTTACAATTCTCCGGGCTTCAAAGTCGCGTCGCACACACACACACACACACACGCACACTAAAGTCATACACATAATTATATATATATACAAAAATACATGGATTTGCACACAGCTAACGGCATAACGAGTTTCTGCGGTGTGAATTAAACACGAAAATAAAGAAAACCGAATACGAATTGAAAAAAAGAAGAAGTAATAACCAGTGAAAACAACATAATTCCATATAATTATAAACATTTCGAGGTTCCTGTGTGGCTGTGTGGTTCCTCGGCGAATCCTGCCGAAAGTCTGGAGGAAAAAATCAATTGCCCCTGGGCAATATTTTTTCGACAGTTCTTCCGAACTTGTCGTACATTCCTGATTAGTTGCCATACAATTTTCCTTTGCCGAAGAAAAGAAAGCGAGCGGAAAAGCAGGAGGGGTGAAAAGGAAGGGCTACGGACGTGAATGATTAACATAAATTTGTGAATTTTTCTTGAATGGAATGAACGTTTTTTGTTTGGCCTGCTAATGAAGTGGCAACATTACAAGTGTCTGTAACCCCAAGGAAGTGAGGTGTTCTTTCGTTGGGGAATGTAGGAATTACTGGAATTTGTTCTCCTTAACTGTATTTTATAAAATAGCTAAGTTTTGGCAGTAGGAGTTTTTTAATTTATTAAAAATAAATTATAATTATAATTTCTGTAAATAAATATATCGTAGCAGAGTTTAAAAACCTTAAAATATGTATGCAACTCAAAATATTGATTATATTTTCAGATATTTAAAGAATTTATCATATCCTATAATTTATCAAGGGTATCAACTCTTAAAAGCTTTTAAATTAAACTTAATCTTGGTTTAATACTTGCTTTTAACAATGCAAATACTCGGATTTTTGTCTTTATAACATACACAAATTAATGATTAACTCAAAAATAGAAAAACTGTTATTTTTTTAAAAGAATTTTTCAAAGAGTTTAAAACTTTAAGCCATGTTCTCTTCCAAATTCTGCTTATAATACTCTGTTTTAGATTATCAATATTTTACAGCAAAGTAAGAATGCTATTTCTACAAAAAAAAAAAAAAAAAACAAGAGTTTAACCTTTCCACGCGATGTCTTTAAAGTATACTCAAGCAGTATAACGAGTTAAGTATACATTTTATACTTCAAACTATCAAATGTATACTGCAAAGTTTAGTTTTTATACTCTATAGTTTCAATTGTGTATTTTTGAGTATTATTTTAATACGAACCTACATCGAAAATTCGATAACATATCGCGTTAGCTGGAATTTAGTGCTTTTCTGTTTGTCGCGTTAGTGATTTTAATGAAATATTGGTGCAGATGAGTATAAAATGTATACTTTCGTAGTATTAAATTGATAAGCATCTTATTAAGAAATTTTTCATACTCAAGAGTATAGAATTCATGTAACAATCGTATAGGTTCTATGATGATTTTTGTTTTTTTGGTGTAGGCCTGAAATTAATAATAATATTCAAGCAAAGAATTATTTTACCCTCATATTTTGCTCACCTCTTCCCCATATATGGGACATAATGAAGCGAAAGCGTAAAGCAAACGACACCTGATAAAATCGAATCATTGATTTCCATTTTTCGTGAATTCCCAAACAGTTTTTCCCGCATTGGTCTTTTCTTTTTTCTGGCTTTTCTCCTATTTTTTCTTCTTTTTTTTTTTTGGCTGCTGTGTGCCAGACACTGGCAAACAAAACCACACACTCGCTCACACACACACTGGGGCCAAAGTGAGTGTGCCAGAGAGTGTGTAGTGTGTGTTGGTGCGAGAGAATCCCCACCCTAAACTTGACCCCAGGCATTTGCACTTCATCAAGCGCTGCTTGCACTTCTGCGAGACCGTCTGGTTGCCAAAAACTTACCCTATACACGGCTATATATGTACGTATGTAAGTTGGATGGATCCATTCCATATGCATATATGTATATATATACGGCGGATATATGTGTAGGCTGTATGCTGGTAAATGAGTCAGTGGGCTAGGCTGAAGCTGCAGGGCGAAACAATTTCCTTTTATTCTTTTGTGGAAAGCGTTTGGCGTTGGCCAAGCTGTCGCCGTCGCCGTCGCCATTGCCGTTGCCGTCCCTGTTGCCCTGCCATTTAAACTTGTTCGTTTCTTTATGGCCCGAAGGGCCTTCACTCGTACCAGGTGGGCCTCCTCGGTGCGCCTCCTTCACAAAAGTTAAATCAGCAAATTTCCACAATTTTTTCCCCACTGTTTTTTCGGGTACCGCCGAGTACCCTACGGGCTCTGTTTCAGTTTTGTTCTTTTATTTTTTGGATTTTTTTTCGGGGCCCTTGTGCAACCTTTGGGAGATTCGGTTCTCCATTCGCTGGCTGGGCCCCCATTATGATTGTTTGGCAAATTTTAATGATGCCATTGGGCTTAATGAAATTATTGTTAGTTCAGCAAACAAGAAAGCCTCCTTTTGGGCGGATAATGGCTCTGAATTGGACGGGCGCAGGATGGCGGTTGGCAGGGCTGGCTGGTGTGGCTGGTGTGGATTCTGAATTGAATATGCACATGACGTCCGTTCGGCTGCCTCATTTTGCACGTTTATTCCATATTGCTTCTGCACAGAGAAAATAATGGTCCACTTTTGAGGATTTATGGTTTGAATCTACATTTTTCACGTAATATTGCTTAACTTTGGTCCTGAAGTATAAAAGAATAAGTACAAATTGGACGCGTTTTAAAGGGTTTTATTGGGTGTTTTCAAAACACCAGAAATTCTTCGAGTACTTTGGGCTTAAAATATAAATTTGTAATGGTATTAATATTCTCTTAAATAATTTAATTCTATCCTAAGAACTTTTACTTAGAAACCTTATAAAATTTTGTTTCCTAATATCAAATATAGGCTTAAGTATATACATGTTTTTTAATTATACATACTTTTAACCTTATTAATGGCATATTTATGTGTGTGCCTATTTCTAAAGCACCTTTATTTAAAGTTAACCTTAAATCTATACTTAATTAAATCTTTCTAGATTAGCTAGTCTTTGTTTTAAATTGAAAACCAAATAAAAATTGCATTTACTTAGTTCAAAATTAAAAAATATTGCCTTTATAAGTCGATTTCACAGCACAAAGTGCAAATAAATAGACTCCAATTAAGTTTTAAATAGATAAATCGATTGACCTCTTACAAAGCATTATAACGAACACTTTTTAAAAATCTCTAGAGACTTAGGCAAATTATAAACAATTTGCATATATTGAAGTGCCTGTAATTGATTTAAGAACGTTTTATTTCTCTTTGTGTGTCATGAGCAGCCTCCCATTTTGCCCTTTATCTCGCTATGTGAAATTTTATACCCGCGCGGGCTAAGGCGGTTGATGGCGGTTGGCAGGTGGCACACTGGCCCCGCTTGACGTCACTGGCAAAAGCCAAATTGATGTTTAACTATTGATGCTCCTTGGCCCCGGCTCGTATCTGGTATCTGGTGGTGGCCTGAAGATTGTTCCGCAGTCTTCTCCTGACGACCATCGCCTGCTTATGTTTATCGTTATTGTATCGCAAGAAAGCCGACTCGCCACGCTTGTGTTTGTGTTTGCTGCTCGAATGGTCAATAATTCGGGGCGTGTCGGGCTAAATATCAAAATTTTATGGTTTTGTGATGTAAGAAACAGCGCTCATTCAAAGCTCTTGGGAATACTAAAACAGTGTAGTAAATATTAAATAATAGCTATGGGGTAATCAATATTCAATAACAGCTCCCTCCCTCATGGGCTTATAAATTTACAAATGGGTTTTGGTTCTTTGTATGCAAAATTTGAATTAGTTTGAATTAGCCAGAAAGCTTAAAATACTTCAGTTTTTGATTAATAAATAAACGTATGTTGCTTTGTAATGTTTAGACTGTGGAAACTAAATTTGTAAGTCAATTTGGAGCTCTATTTGTTATATTAAAATTGTGTTTGCTGAATATATTTTATATTCCATCTATTAGTAATTTGTATTGTTTTATGTCATTTATCATGACTTTTCTTTACAAAAGGCAATCAATTTTAAATCCCAGACTAATACTTATGATCTTAATTCGTCAATTTAAATAATACTATTAATACCTACCTGTCCTTAAATTGTATTAATTCCTTGGTCAATATTTCCATCAATTGTAAATCGGCTTTAATCTAGCTTAGTGCAGTGGGATTTCTGGACTTTTGTCTGGGGCCAAGAGTAGGAATTTGTATATAGAGAGAGGGGCTTGCTTTGGACTGTTGGAATGCTGGGACGCTGGGCTGCTTGCTCGGCTCCTCTGTGCTGGTCCCCATCCTGCAGGGCAAACAAGCAGGCAACCAATATTCATGCTCCAATTGCAGGGAAAACAATGCCGGCGGAGTGTTTATATTTAGCAAACGCTGTAGGATACGGCCAGCGAAAAAGGGAGAGAGGGCTTGCCAGGATCCAGAGCAGCGGGTGGGTGCCTACTGGTGGCGGCTAAATTTAATTCCAAAATGCATCAGCTCCCTTTTGTTTTCCCCAGGCCACTAGAGACTGCATCATCAGCAGATAACAGGAGCAAGTAGAAAATAAGAGGAGAAAAAAAAACGCCCGAGAAAATGAGTGCCAAACAAAGGGATCTGCTTGCCTTGTCACGACAAGGCTCTTGTGTCAAGTGGATGCTGTCCACCTAAGGACCTTCTTTGCCACGCCCCCTCGCCTGATTTCGCCCCATTTTCGACCCACTTCGACCCTCGTTAATCATGCGAATTATGCATGAAAGTGGAGTACTTAATTTCAATTGTCTAAACAACAAGCGATTGCGATGTGACCTACCAATACACTTGAAGAAAATTGTCTGTTTACACTTGACTGCATGGGTGGGCGGCTATACCCGATACCGCCCAGCGTCGCTTGGCCTGGGCTAGGCTTGAGATTACAGTGCTTACTTGAAAAGAGAGAACACTTTGGTGTTTAAGTGCTCGTAAGAGTGATTATAATTTGTAAATTGTATAGGGGAGCGGGATTACCATAGCGATGATATGAATATTATTAAAAAAAGCTGCCTAAAAGTTTGCCATAGTTTTGGTAGTATATAATTCTCGATACTAGTGTGAAGAAATCGCAGTTTCTATGCTAAATATGTAATTTATAAATATTTAATTAGAAATACACGTTTAAAAGTGAATGTTCCCTGCTTTAAATTAAATCAACATTAATTCCAAAAGTTTATTGCATACTTTTAGACACCTTTCTAAGGGATTTAAATCCTCGGTAATTTCTGTTGTACCTCCGATTGATCTATAAATATCTCAATGAGTTTTTATATGTAAAACCCTCTCTAAGTACGATTCTGTCTAGTAATTATTTTTATTATTTGCTAAAAATATTTATTTGCAGCTCTAAATTAATATGAAACTGTATAAATATAAAACATCTCTGTTGAATTATTATAAAAGTGTATAAATGTAGGACATATTTATTAAGTGTTCACTGTATCCAGCACTTACTGTTCACAAGAAGGATTGGCAACCAAAGATTGCATACTTATTAGGGCGACTGTGAGCGAATTTCCCTGCGCGCGTCGACATTCTCTCTCAGTTTCTTAAGCGCTCTCTGGAACCCTCGTTCGCTCGCTCGCTCTCTCTCTCTGTTTTCGGCAAAAATGTCCCTTCTCTTTCTCGCCTTTCACGCCTTTGTCAATTTGCAGCAACTTGTGCGCTCGTTTGACTTGGGTTAAATTGTTTGTGATTGTCGCAGCGATGTCTCTGTGTGGGTTGCCGATTTCTCCAAGAGCGTGCCAGTGTGTGTGTTCTGTGACAGAGTTGTCAGCTGTTCGGCCTGCATTTCTCTCGGTATCCCCGCGCCGCTCTCTCGCGTCTTTCCCATTATTACACAATTTATATATTTTTTTTTTTAGGTGTGGTTTCTGCGGCGTCTGCAACCGGCCACGCCCAGTTCGCACCGCCCATCTCAGGGCCACATCCTGGCAGACTTCTCTGTTCTAATGTGTGTGGGTGTGCGTGCTAGTTGCTTCTTTTTAATCAATCATTATAAACGGCGAGATCGGCGAGGAGGGAAGAGCGAAGAGCGGTGGCTGTCGTTTGGCTTTGAAACTTTGCATTGCATAGTTTGCTGCGCCATGTAACTGTAATTGCAACTGGGACCTTGTTCCGCTTTGCTTCGTCCTTTAAGCTCATTTCTCTCCCCTACGCCACGATGTCCTCCAGCTTTTTTTTGCACGCTCCATTTGTGAAAGTTAAGGCGATGAACCGTGGGCGGACAGCGGCGGTGGTAAATGGTATTGGGGCGGGTTGGGGGCTTATATTAAGTGGAATTATTGGAAGTACTTGGCCAACAAGAACTGCCGTAAAGAGGAAAGTAATTCAAGTATTTTCCGGTGATTAATTCGAGACATTCAAGCAATCGACATATGGCAATGGGGTGATTTTTGCAAAAGCTTTTTGTATTTTATGGAAAATTTCAAGGATATAGTTATAATAAGTAATATTTAAGGAATATTAAAATATTTTGAATTTGTATAATGCATAATTCCTTAATATACACTTATACATAACTATTCAATCTATAATCTATAATCAATCTATAATTGCATAGATTTTTTATGAAAGGAATACTCTAGTGTCTCTGAAAAGTCAATATTATAGATTCGGATCTTCAAAAATGTTTGAATTTCAATATTGTTTCTAAGTTCAAGTGATATTCAAATTTTTAAAATGTTTCTATAGTAGAAATTACTGTAGAAAGATCCCAGCATTAGTCTGTGACGATGTGTAAGATTTGTTTTTGTACTCCCGAGCGCCGAGTTGAATTTAAACCCTTTTGCACCCATCCAGGCATTAAAATATTAAATGAAGCTACATACTTTACTTCTATAATCAAAGTATACTACGATTATTTAAAGTATTTTTTGATAGTTCTCCAATTGTTAGCATTTCTGATAACCTTCATACCCAGACACTCTCAATAAGTAATTAAAACTAGCTTTACCAAACACAAAACTCGATTGAAACTCGATTGTTGTGGCTTGCCATGCAACTTTCAATTATTATTGCAACAAGTTGCTGCCCACTTGCAGCCCACTGTGCCACTTCAACCTGTATCCCCCGCTTCCCCTTTTTGTGTGCTAATGAAAATAACGCTAATTAATCGCAGAAACAAGTCAAGTGCCACGGAACTATAAAAGAAAAACCAAAAGCGGTGAAATCAAATTAAATCAAAAGCATCCAAATAGCAAAAGCAAAGAAAGTTAGAAAAAAATAACCAAAGTAAAGCGCGTCGCGAAAACTTAAAAAAGAAAACGGAAAAATGGCCTGGGGCTATTGGTCTGCCACGACTGTGGATCGTGGGCGGTCGCCGCGCCGCCTCACGCAGTGTGCCCCGCTTCCGGTCAACATAGTTCAGCAGGAGGAGGAGGAGGAGCAGCCCTGCCTGCCACAGCAGCAGCAGCAGCAGCAATCCCAGCAGCAACAGCAGCAGCAGCAGTCGCAGACCTGTCCCAGCACTCCCTCGGCGAATCAGCAGGGCAGCGGCAATCTTTGCTACAGCCCCACCTGCCGTTCACGCTGCTCGAGTCCTTGTCCAGGATCCCCGTGTGGCTCCATTACACCGCCACCGCCGCCGCTGCTCACCTCGTCGCAGCAGCACCTGCACTCCAACAAGAATTGCCCGGCAGCCCAGCAGCTGATGACACACCTGGACTACGCTGCGCGGAGACAATCACTCGACCAGCTGGACAGTCCACAGGTATTGGGATTTTCATGGTTTCCATTTCACCAATCTATATGTACCTCTGCTTGATGATGACGGGTTTGGAGGCCACAGAGAGTTTAGGTTGAGGTCGAGTTGAGTCAGTCGATGAGTGCGGTTGCATCCAAGTTTATGCGATTTGTACAGACTCGTACTGGTTTCCCAATAGATTACTACAATTGCAAACTGGTCAATTGATTTCCCATTAATCATTGTTCACGTTTCAAGACTCCATTTAAAATAGAGTTTTAAAGCACTTTGATTTTGATTCAGATAGAAAGTAAATAGACGTAGAGTTATCTTTCCTTACTAATATTAGCTACTTCTAGTCGGTAGTAGTACTTACTTCTATTCAAGAAATAAAATGAAGGAAATAATTGAATATCAATAGATTACAGAGTAGATATTATACACTTACATTCGTGTATAACTTATAAATATTTCTGTGAGTCAATAAATCCGGCTCGAAAGACCAAAAAATTCAAAGTTTGGACTTCGTGGGTCTTTATTTCTGTTTTCAAGGTTTTGTCTCAGCAGTCGATGATATTGGTAGAAAAAGTGCAGATCAGCAGGGTGACCAGACTCTGATTCTTCAAGAAACCTGTATTTAGAATCAAGAAATGGTAGTGAGGAAAATAATTATGACATTGATAACTCAACCTTTGTGTAATGAAAGGCTCTTCAATATATCTTATGAAAGATTTTCAATTTTTCCAGCAAGAAATCAAAGTTTATACCAGATAATTCAACACAACACAAGTCAGTGAGACTTTTCCAGTAAAAATCAAACTTCAGATTCCTAATAAGACCTAATATAATATTCTTTTAACTCGGTCCTCCACCCCCACGTCAAGCAGAATTACATATGAGTAGCTAAAAAGATAAAGGCCTAGCTAAGATCCCTCATTCTGACCTGGTTATCTGTTCTATTCTGCCCACCTCCCTCCCTCCCCGCCCGATTTCAAACTTAATCCAGTCCAAGTACTTCGACATCCAGGCCAACCAGCTGTCGGACATCATGTGCCGCGGTGCGGTGGTCAGCTCCATTCAGTCGGCGAACAATACGCTCACCCGCGGCGTGTCGCTGCACAGTCGGAGTGGCAGTGCCCACGGCAGCCATCACGGGAGCCACCATGGAAGCCATCACAGCCACAGCCATCATGGGAGCGCCCACGGATCGCTGGGCTGCTTGCAGGGCGGCGTGGGAGTGGGCGTGGCCACGGGCAGCACTGGCAGCATCGGCATGATGTCGGCCGGCCACATCGACACTGGGGACTATGATGTGCCGCATCCGCATCCGTACACGCATCACTACATGCAGACCACGGCCTCGGTGACGCCGCCGCACGCCACCTTGAGTCGGCCGGGATCGGCGGGTGCCGTGTGCCAGGGCCACGACTCGGGCTCGGACTCCAGCCAGGGCTGCGGCGGATCCATTATGGGCGGCATGCTCGTGATGGGCCATCCAGGACACATGGGCAGCCTGGGACACCACAGCACCGGCAGCGGTTCGCTGGGCAGGTGCTCGAGCAGGTGCCACAACACGAACACCACGACGACGGATGACTCGGGCGGCGGCAGCAGCGGCGGCGGAGGAGTTGGAGTAATCCCTGGCGGAGGCAGCGCCTCCATGTCCGTGGGAATGCCCGGCATGTTGATGGATTACCATCACAGTCATCACAGCGGCAGCGCCGGCAGCGGACTTAATGGATGCGGCGGCGGTGGCAGCATCGCTGGCGGAAGTATCGGTGGCAGGAGCAGCGTGCTGGGCACCATCCACAACGGGCACGGGCATCACCATCAGCAGTATCACCACGAGTGCATCCACTACGAGCGGCTGCCCATACCCGTGCCCATACCCACTGTGCCCATGGGCGTGGCCTCGCTCCCGCAGCAGCAGCAGCAGATGTCACAGCATCAGTTGCAGTCGGAGGAGGAGATCGAGCCGGCCTATGCAACAGGTAAATGGAGAGAGAAACTCTGGAGGAGATGTATATTTCAGGATCTCAAAAGGGATAGCATTATAATTATTAATATATTAATAATAAATAATTAGATCTTAAAAGCAACATTATCCTAATTTTTATTGTTTAAGTTTGTAATATCTTTAAGTATTCCTTTACAATCTATTACTTTTTTAAGCAAAAAGAATCAAGAAATCTTTGCTGTAAGACTCTTATTAAATATTAAGTTTCTGATGAGTTTTTTATCAAATTAAGTTGAGTTTTAATATGTTGTCTTCTTAAGTTTTTGTATTAAATTAATAATAATATAATTAATAAGAAATTTCGTTTGCTGGCCTTATTCATAATTTAGAGAATTCATTTTTGGGAAATGGGTCGCTTTCCTCATGAATACCGTTTAGAAAAACAACTTTAACTCTAAATACATTCAAAATCCCAAAATGTTAAATGCTTAAACCACTATAAACTGCCGAAACTATATTCCAATCCCATTCTTTAATCAAAACATAAAAATATCTTGCTCTAAAAATGGCAATGCACTTAGCTAATCGCTTTGAAATACTTCCATCTTAATAAGTTTGGACAGCGTATTTATGGCCCCTCTAAACTTCAGAGACACACTGCGAATTATGTGCCATAAATTGGTGCTTATCCAAATTTATTAGTTCCAATAAATTATTGATTTTCCACGGCATGCGTTGTACTTAATTTTATGAAATTGCCAGCCCCCGATCTTATCGGCGAAGCCATTCGACGCGCTCTCACTTGCTCCCAATTGGAGGGACGGCGGCGGGCAATAATAATGTGACAATTCAATCGGCAATCGGCCACTTGAGGCTCTTGCTGTTGCTGTTTCTGTTCTGTTCTGTTTCGCACTTGGTATTATTTTATTTTTCCTTCTTTTTTATTGTTCTTTTGTTGTGCTCTCTTGGCATTTTGCCTATGCCTTTTCTTCGGCTCGCCACATCGGGGGCTCAGTTTGCAGTTGAAAGTCGCGCCGTGACGACGCTTCGCGCGTTTTTCTAAAGCGTTTTCCAAAGAATATTTAAGCGGGTGACCTCTGAACTGGACACAACACACACGCATCAGACACACTCACACCACCATGATCATCTGGAGCGGCTTCTGCGAGGCGGCCCAAATATACAGCACTCAGACCGCCACTTTCATGACCGGGGGACCATCGTGTTAGTATTGCAGCGTGACGTGAAGAGGGTCTCTCATTTAAATTGCCAATTAATCAATGTGGTTGCCATGTAGATCCACAAGCCACAGGCAGCGTTGTCTAACGGGAACGTTTTTGAGTGCAATTCGAACTTATATAGAGCTTAAAATGTTTGATATTTAAGTTAAGTCTTAGACTTGATTTAAAAACTCTTACAAAAGTGTTAATAAACAAAAAACTATAACTTAAATGTGCCTTAAATCACAACCTTCCTTTGAAACAAGCGTAGAATTACAAAAACAAAACCTACACAAAGTTGAAAACAAGATACTTCGCACCGCACGCTAAGGATCACATACACACAGTGGGAAATATTATTTTTAGCGTCGCGGGCTAAGAATTACAAAAACAAAACCTATACATAGTAGAACAAATTATCCATAGCACTGCTTGCTAAGGATTACAAGAACAAAATCTACACAAAGTCAGAAACATCGTCCTAAGAACTACAAAAAAAAAAAAAACCTACAAAGGCCCATTCGGAAGACCCTCTCTTGGCTTTGCTCTTATATTCCGTCAGCTTTAAGGATGATTGGTATCACCGCGCTCCAATCTTTTTATTCGGTGCCCGACCCTGCTTTAGATCAATTCATAAATAATTCAAATTATTTACTGTAAAAGCAAGTGTTATTATTTTACAAACAATAATCTTTGGCTTCCGGCGCGACCTTCAGTCCGTTTAGCCCCCACAGTCAACACTCAGCCCTATTCTTTATGACTAATAATGCATATCGCGGTTTGGTTTTTTAGCCAATCCCCGTACATAGAACTAACCGTTATTCCCCATGGTATTCCTAGTCACTCTATAAATTCTGCTCGCACCTTATCTCGCTGGTGGGGCAAGGCATTTACGAGCCAAGAAAAAATACAAACCGGCCCCAAACAAAAATAGCAAAAACAAGAGAGAGTGTGCAGTCTAAACAAATCGGGCGGCGGCAGGGCCTATCACAAGTTGATAAGGAGAACGCTCCGTGGGGAAATCTATATGTACAAATATATGTAGAAATACGTGTGTGCTGGTACCCAGAATTCTAGGTCACATCGAAGCAGTGATAACCTTGCGGACGGACAGGCAGAATTATTGAACCCTAGGTGCTCCTGGGGGGCGACACTTTAATTGAATTATGAATGAGCGATGAGCTGGGACAGAGCTGAAGCGGCAGAGTACATCTGATAGCCGAACAATTGGTCTCAATTGATGGCTGGTGCTTCTGATGCTCCCCCGGAAAAGCTTAATTAACATTACTCGGAAAAAAGAGAGGGAAATCTCTTCTTTCTGGGTCCCCCCACTCTTATCGCTCTTTATTCTCTCCACATGGTGCGTGGCGCAGCGATAAGAGCCCTCCAGTGTGTTGGCAATCGCCATCGGAGCCGGCTCAGTTGCTTGGTGGGCGCTGACATGTTAACAAGCTCCGGCAGCGTAAATGTGGCTCGGCAAGAATCCGTTTATAAGTAAAAATCGCAAAGCGAAATCACATTAAATTGATAAGCGAACCCGCGGCAGGGAAAGAGATTTACCCGATGGGCAAACTAGCCTGCCGTAAGCATGCCCTGCAGTTATTCCCACACAATGTTCACAATTTGCTATCATATCTGTTTTTACATTATAAGAGTTCTTGGAAATCTCTAACCAACTGTTTTTTGGTGTTTTTTCTTTGCAGTATTCCCCAATGTTCCTCAAGCGCCGGGATTGTCCTGCGATGGCGAAGATCGTAAGTATTTAGCAAGTTAAATAGTAGTATTTAATTCGAAATATGTTACCATATGGAGAGTAGGTTTCCTAGAAAATTTGGTTATTTTTGATTTAATTCAATTATTATACATGGTTTAAGCAAGACAAAATCTTATAACATATTGCTTATAATATTTTCTTTTTAAGATAATTACTTGTAATCCTTAAGAAACATTTCCGAAGTTATACTTAAACTTACGTTTCTTTAGTCTAAAAACAATCTATACAACGAACTTTGCTTTATAAGGTTCTACAAAAGATAACTATAGCATTTAATATATTGATTCATCATATTTACTGATTCATTTTAGACCTATTCAAGGCGGTTCTCACTTTTGGTTTTGTTTAAAATTTAGCGAATTGAACATTTAGCAGATATTGTAAAGAGATTTTCTAGTTAAAAATCATTGAATACCTCGAAGTAGGCTTTGAGAAATTTGTTGGCTCTTTAAATAAGCCATATAATGATGAAATATATTGGCTCACTACTAAAAAGAAATAGCAATCTTATCAATAGAATACCTATTTCTTAATAAATTAAAGTCATCGCAGTTCTAAGGCATGTCTTTAGTTATATTCTAAGCTCAAAGCCTCAAACTAATCTTGATTTATTTTCCAGGCAGCATCTATCGACGCGGTGCTCGACGCTGGCGCAAGTTGTATCGCGTCAACGGACACATCTTCCAGGCCAAGCGTTTCAATAGGGTGAGTGGTTCTCAAAACCCCCCTAGAACCTTATAAGAACTCCCATTTTCCCCCCCAATTTCCAGCGTGCTTTCTGTGCCTACTGCCAGGATCGGATCTGGGGCCTGGGCCGTCAGGGTTTCAAGTGCATCCAGTGCAAGCTGTTGGTGCACAAGAAGTGCCATAAGCTGGTGCAGAAGCACTGCACCGATCAGCCGGAGCCCTTGGTCAAGGAGCGGGCCGAGGAGTCGAGCGATCCCATGCCCGTGCCGCTGCCTCCGTTGCCCTACGAGGCCATCGGTGGCGATGCCTGCGAGACGCACGATCATGCGCACATTGTGGCGCCACCGCCTCCGGAGGATCCCCTGGAGCCGGGCACCCAGCGCCAGTACTCGCTGAACGACTTCGAGCTGATACGCGTGATCGGACGCGGCAGCTATGCCAAGGTGCTGATGGTGGAGCTGCGGCGCACACGGCGCATCTACGCCATGAAGGTGATCAAGAAGGCCCTGGTCACCGACGACGAGGACATTGACTGGGTGCAGACGGAGAAGCACGTGTTCGAGACGGCCTCGAATCACCCCTTCCTGGTGGGGCTGCACTCGTGCTTTCAGACGCCTTCAAGGCTATTCTTCGTCATCGAGTTTGTGCGCGGCGGCGATCTGATGTACCACATGCAGCGGCAACGGCGGCTGCCCGAGGAGCACGCCCGCTTCTATGCCGCGGAGATCAGTCTGGCGCTGAACTTCCTCCACGAGAAGGGCATAATCTATCGGGATCTGAAGCTGGACAACGTGCTGCTCGACCACGAGGGCCACATCAAGCTGACGGACTATGGCATGTGCAAGGAGGGCATTCGGTCGGGCGACACCACCTCCACCTTCTGCGGCACACCCAACTACATAGCCCCGGAGATCCTGAGGGGCGAGGACTATGGGTTCTCGGTGGACTGGTGGGCTCTGGGCGTGCTGCTTTACGAGATGCTGGCTGGACGCAGTCCGTTCGATTTGGCCGGGGCCTCGGAGAATCCCGATCAGGTGGGTTCTATCTAGAGTGCTCTCTTTCTGCAGTTGGAGGTAATTTATTTTTATTTACCTTAAAGAACACGGAGGACTATCTGTTCCAAGTCATCCTGGAGAAGACCATTCGCATACCCCGCTCTCTGAGCGTTCGGGCGGCCTCTGTGCTGAAGGGTTTCCTCAACAAGAATCCCGCTGACCGCCTGGGCTGCCATCGGGAGTCCGCCTTCATGGACATTGTCAGCCATCCGTTCTTCAAGAACATGGATTGGGAATTGGTGAGTCCGAAAGCCGGTTAGCCTCGTGTTTGTTCTGAGTGTGTGAGCTGTTTGTGATGATGATAAGGCGAGAAACTAGGTGTTTGTAGGGGAGTTTGTTGGGAAATTGTAAGATAAAGAATCAAAGCAAGGTTCTAGGCAAGGTTTTCGTGAGTTAACGGTATTGCTTCAATAATAATACTGTACTAATGGTGATTACATTTATGATTTAAACATAGGTCAGGTCCAAAGTAACTTTCTTAATTAGAAATCAAGGAGGAGATAAAATTAGCTGATAAATGCAATCGATATTGGGCTTGTTCCCTCATTATCTCTTGGGTTTTAACTGATATCTATTATTACGTATATACGCGTTAAAGATAGCACAAAAGGAGGTGCAACCGCCTTATATACCCAACCTAGACACGGGCGATCCCTATGTGACCAGCAACTTTGATGTACAATTTACCCAAGAACCGGCTGAACTAACGCCAGATGATCCGTAAGTCATAGAACACACACCCAACCAAAAAGAAACCCCAAAGCTGGCAAGTTGTGTTAGTTTTTGTTTGAAATTCCTTGCATGAAAGACCACAAACCCCTTTAGAGAGCTCGTCCTAGCCCAGCAACGTCAGGTAATTGTTCATCTCGATCATGTCTCTCCCCACCATTGAACCCCTCTCTATCTATCTGTCTTTAACCGAACGGAATTCACTCTAAAAACGATTTTTATCATCGTCATAATCATAATGCTCAAGCGCCACACCGATGACATGCAAGAGAAAAACTGTTTTATGTTCGCCCCATTGGCTGGGAGTTTCTTTTCCTAATCGAGTTTATGATTTTCTACTATCCCCGCTCATGCACACCTCCAAATCCGCAATCACACAGCTTGAGCGCAAACAGGTCACGCCACCATTTAAGCCACGCCTAGACTCAGATCGCGACCTGGCCAATTTCCCGCCCGAATTCACCGGCGAGGCCGTGCAGTTGACCCCGGATGATGAGTAAGTTCTACAGCTAAGCTCTTCTTTCATTTTGAAATCTAAATCTGATTGATATTGATTAATAATTTGATTTTTTCCCTCGAAATCTCAGCCATGTCATCGATAATATCGATCAATCGGAGTTCGAGGGCTTCGAGTATGTGAACCCCTTGCTGATGTCGCTGGAGGATTGCGTCTGACACCACGAAATGTGTGACTTACATCCGTATAATATGCGGGTAAGTAAATGTAACTTTAAGCTATGTAAAAGCCCTGATCCACTGCAACATTCTCCGAGAATGTATCTCGAGATGGTCCATTCTTTTATAGCATTGTTCTACTGCTACATTCTGCTACATTCTCGAGGATGGTCCATTCTTTTACACGGGGTCTCCCATAAGGCAGGTTCATCCATTCACCATTCGCCCCGAAGGTTTCTATACATACTAAAAAAAAACCCAAAAGTATCGATTATTAAGCGATATTTCTTAAGTTCCTTCCCTAAACCTTCCTTCCCATCCCTAATTTCTTATTGTTCTTGAAATTATGAATAATTTTGCAAACAGATGAATGAAAACTAGATCCAGAGCAACCTTTTTTTTGTCGCCACTTCTTAAGCTGTGGCAAGGAAATATTTCTGATTTGCGGTCGTGGCAGAAAACAGCCGATTTTTCATTGATATTCAAGATTTTAAAGCTCCAAGCATAGAATAAGTCCTTGAATGGATCGGTTAACTTTGAAGAGGACGTCGTCCGGGAGATGCAAAAGAAAGCCTGAAATCACCGCTTTCGGCCTCGCAATGATGGACACCTTCCCAATTAAAATGTAAAGCTGTTCGTATCTGCTGTTCGTCCCATTCACATATCGCCGGAGAATGTAGATGGAGCTGTGGAACAACCGACGGTCCATTTTCAAAATAACGGAGCAGTGGAACAAGGCTACTATTCGTTTACACGGTGTCTCCCATAAGGAAGAACCTACGAAATATCGCTTAAAAATATATGTTTCGGTATTATTTTGAGTATGTAAAGAACATACTAAAAATTTCGATATTTCGTAAATTCCTTCCCTAAACCTCCTCTAATTTCTTATTGTTTTTAAAATATGAATATTGTTTAAAAAAAGATGAATGCATAATGCGTCGCTCCTTAAAATTGTTCATTTATTTTAGCAAAAATTGTTTTTATTTTTTTTGAAAACATCGAAAGACTTTGATATTCGCGAGCATCGATGTTTCTCCACCTTTACCAAGAATGTAGATGGAGCAGTGGAATCACCTACATTAAGTTTTCAAAAATATCTTGCAGTGGAATTGCATATTACTTAAACAATTTATTAATATTTATATAAAATATATTACGCAGCTCTATGGCGAGGATTCCAGTGATTATGATTCCGTGGCTGATGACCTGAGTCTCCTGCATTTGAACAGCGCAGCGGGAGCTGGTGGATCAGTCAATAGCAATAACAATCTCAGCCAGCAGCAACATTATCGCCAGCAGCAGCAGCAGCAATATCATCCGTACTCGCAGCAGCAACTTCAGCAGCAGCAACAGCAACAGCAACAGCAGCAGCAACCACAACTTCATCATAATGGTAACAATAACATTCATAATAACCAAATGCAAGCAAATAATAATAAAAGTCTACTGCAGCACATGTTTTGCCTTCCATTGAACTAATTAAAATAACGAATTAGATACAAGAAAAATGAGCCACACAGCAACCACAGCATAAAAGTAGCAGAGCAACAAACAGAGAAAATTAATTACAATTTCGCAACTTAAAAGTTATAAATACAAGTATATATACTCTCCTCTCGACAAAGGCAGACACGAAGTAGTATATTTATTATACACAAATGTACGTAAAAAAGCAGTCACAAGTTGCAAGTATTACACTATAAAACGAGCAAAACGATTACTTTACTACTTAAGCACCTAGGCAGCCAGGCAAACTTTATGCAGCTAAAACCGAAAAAGAAAAAGATACCATTTCATGAACTCAAACGCAAGACTTTTCACCCGGAAGAAAATGCAACAAGAACTTTTTAAGCTAACCATAACGTGCATCAAATACGAAATATAATTTTTAAACGTTTAAATAACACAAATTAAAAGGACATTTCAAGTTTCGAGCAGGAGCAGGAGCAGGAGCAGGAGAAGTGAATCAATCTGTCTAATATCTAAGCATATATGAAATCTAAAATGTAAAATGTGTGTGTGTTTAGTAATAGAGAGCGAGAGCAGGAGGAGTATGGTTTTTAAAAGCGACGGAACAGCAATAGTTGAAAGATAAAACGAAATAAAGAAATACCGAAAGACATTCTAATTTTTACACACTGAGAGAGAAAAGAGTTAACCAGTTTCAGGCAAGAATTCTCTTCAAATGCGAACAAAGACATATTTTTATTTATTGTATTCCTTTTTGTATTATTTATTTATATAAAAAACAAAAAAACAAACATGCAAGCTAACAATCCGTCTACTGGCAATATATATTTGTAACTTTGTTAAGTATTAAAGAAACCTTTGTTTTTCTTAATGCATTCCACTGTACTTACCTTACTTACCTAACAAGCAAAAATATCTGCGTATATTTTTGTTAATTTATTGAGGCACATCTCACAAATAATAATATTTACAGCAATTTTTTTGGCAAGCGAGAAGGGATAATCAAAATTGGTTCAATCTGTTTTTTAGCCTAATCCTTAGATATAACCGTATATACACTTACAAATTCAACTCAAAAATTGTATGTTATGTTTTACGAATATTGTGAAATTAAATTAAAATTAGAGTATATCAAGGCAAAAATATCATTCATTGTGTTGCAAAAGTAATCGGTTTTAAATTGAAACGAGAGAGGGAAAAATCTTAACTCAAATGTTACTTGTTAAATGGAAAAAAAACCAACAGAAAAATTAAGCGCATATTGTTATAATTCCAAAAATACAACGCAATCTAAGGAAAGTAATATATATTGATCAAACCGAGTTTTTGATTAAACGCAGAAAATAGTAAGCAATTGCACTTAACGACTTACCAAGTTGATTGATTAAAACAAAACCTTTTATCCGTTAGCTCTAACCCATTAATTTTGTTGTTCTACGTTCTACGCGTAAGTTTAATTAGTATTTAAAATGACCTTAAATATTTTAAATATATTTTTTGTATTCTCTCTTCAAACTGATATGTATGTTTCCGACTAATTTTACACAAACTGAATGCACTTTTTGGCATACCTAGACGATGCTAGCAAAATGTCAAAACGAATTGGAAAACGCAGAACGTTAGAGTTGCGTTACAACAATTATGCATATAAACAAAAACGAATAAAGTATTGTATAAGAACAACATTGGTTTTTCATTTTTGATTTAAATTATTTTTGAAAACCATTTTCTTAAAGCTTTTATTAACAATCGTAATTCGTAGTGGGGAAAATTCAACAAATGCAAAACATTAAAACCCAACGCTCGCTCTCAGTTGGCCTGCAAAATGGAGACCGGCTCTTGCATAATCTCCTGAATCTTCGCCTCCGGCACAGCCGCCCCATTGGCCAGCAGAGTGTGAACGATGCCATCATGTTTATTGCCACTTGAGCGTGCCTGGAGCACGAATTCCGTGTCCCGAAGCAGGAACTTGGTGTCTGTGCCGCCGTGAACGAAAACCGACTGCGAAATGGCAAAACGGGGGTAATAAAGTGAGAGTATAAAATGGAAGGAACTCGCTCACCTCCTCGGTTCGCAACTCATCGTTGACGAAGAGACTCAGCGTGTCCAGCTTGAGCATTATCCTGTACTCCTGCGCCGCCTCCGCTTCCGCCGTGTCTCCTGTGTAGAGCCACAGTCGATACTGCCGTGTCATCTCCTCGGTGTACAGCTCATGCGACTTGCCGTCGATGTACAGTGAGTACTCGTACTTGAAGCCCGGCGCCGGATCCACGCGTATGATGCAGCGGGTCTGATCGATGTGAAAGGTGTCCTCGCCAACCAGCTTGAACATCCAGTCGCGACGCAGGACCTCCTGGGGGAGAAGGGATAATTAGCCAAGATTCGGATTTTTTTTGTTATAAAAAGGGGGTCCTAGGATATCAAATTAATTAATATTTTCTGGTAACACTTTCACAATTTGACAAAAATATGATTTATACAACTAAAATCTTCCCTAGAAAAAGACCTACCAAATAAGGATAATAATTATGAATTTTCTATTCGAATTATAAAAGAATATCTCTACCAAAGAAGTATTCATATTTTCCTTATTTTTTTAGTATATTAGTATTTTAGTATAACAGTATTAAACGTGAAAATAAAGTCTTAATCCTTTCCCAATAGGACAAACTATCCATTTTAAGCTTAGATATCTTAAGTTTTGTGCTTTAAATTTAATATTTAAAGTTTAGGAAGTGAAATTTCCCCATATGAGCCATGAATCATCAAAATTGGTGTGCTTAAAAGCCATTATATCAGCAGGAAATTCACATTTAATATTTTTAATATGAAATTTTTAAAATTCCAAGCTAATAAGCATTATTTGGTTATCCATAAACCGCGTGTGCCAAAGGACAAGAGCTCAATGGGGAGCCAAAGCACAAAAAGTAATTCACTTTAAACCCTACACGTACGAACGCGACCCCGTAATTAAGTTTGCCTTCACAATGCAAATTCTTCAACAGCTCCAACCCGCCAACCAACAACCAAACCCACTTGGGCCGGGAAACTTACCCGTCCGTTGACCCAAATCATGCGCCGCCCACTGGTGGTGCCGTGTTCCAGCTCGATGCGGTACATCTAAGCCAGAAAAAAGAAAAATAAAACGAGGGGAGCAATTATCGCAATTTGCCATCAATTTGAGTTGCGGATTCGGAAAAACACAAACACTCCATGTCACAGATATGGCTGGCAACTTGAAACCTTCTAGAACAGTGTCCTCAGGTTCCTTATATGTAGCCTATTTTTGGTCATTATTTGAAGGGATTTAAAATCTCTAGGATTGGGTTTACCTTGCCATTGATGGGCACACACCACTGGGCCACGATATTCTGCTTGTTGTAGCGCTGGTCCTCGGGCACATGATCCTGCGTCATGATGGGCTGCGTGGACAGATTTTCCAGGCGCAGCGTGGGCGAGAGAAAGGACATGTGTCTAGCAGGATCTGACTGCCTGTGCCCGCCGACAACAACCAATCAATAATTGCTATTAATATTAATGGTAATCGCGTTTAAAGTGCAAGCACTTTCTAGAGGCACCTAGAAAACCCAACCGATGGGAGTTCAAGGACCTGCGTTTTCGGGGCAACTTGTGCAATCTGCAGATCTAGTTTGAATGCACCTGCGAGGCACCTTTACTTTCGAGGCTAGATTTTATTCCGGGCCTTACCGGGCTATGGCGGACGACAAAACCGCAAGAGCGAACCGCACGTTGTTAGCGCCAATGGCACACTAAACAACACAAACCCGTACAGTAAAAGCTAAAGGAGGAACTGAAGAAAAACTAGTTGGCCGCCTGCCTGCCCTGGCTTTAGCTCTGCTACTGCCTCTGGCCGAGTCGCGGTCGCGTTTGTCGGTCTGCCAAAGGCAAGCCAAAGTGCAGAGCAACTACGCCGCATGGCGCCAAAACAGAGTTGATTTGTTTCCACTAGCCGTGCGTGTGTGCTCCGGGTATGAGTGAGAGTGTGTGAACAGGGAAAGCTCCCTGGGGTGAACGATAAGTGTCCTGGTAAATACCCCTATGTCCTTTTCATACTAATTGGTAATTATAGCGCCTTAAATTCCCAGAAAATAAATAATTGTAGTTCCTTAAAGAGCTTGAACTGTTTTTTGATAAGTTCTTAGAACATAAAAGGATGTTATATGGTGATATATAATCCGATTATCCAGATAATAAGTGAGCCAATATTTTTTTAGATGTAATATTTTTTCTGTAGATTTTTTAAAATAATTAAAAATAAGTTTGCTATTCAATATTTTTTGTAAAATATTTTTTAGCATAATTTTGGCTATCTTTTTAAGTGTTCTTAAAACAATACCAATGTCATTGGATTAAATTCCAGTTTTTAATAATAGTTAAGGCCTATGAAAGCGGTAAATTATTATTATTTGGTGTATAACCTTATATAGCATACTTTTGGGCGCATTTTTAAGAGTTCTCAAAACTGCACAATTTCTTTGTATTAAATTCCGGGCTTAAATAATAATTAAGGCATCTGAAAGGAGTAATTTCTTGTCTATAGGTATAAGCTTTTGTAGCATACTTTTGTAATATATCTAAAATCTACTGCAATTCCTTTGGGTTAAATTCCAGTTTTTTTTTATTAATAAATACCTATAAAAGGGGTATAATTATTTCCTCTACCAGGAGCCTCCACTGTCTAGAGCTTTCACCGTATCCACTTCTCAATACACCCCACCGAGTGTCGTCGCTCGCATAAAAATAAACTTTGCCCCGTCAAGTATGCAATTGTTTTTGCATTGCAATTGGCCCGCCACCGAGTTCCAGAGCCTGGCTCTCTGCTTGTAGCCTCGAGCCTCCAATTGAGCGTAAGCCAAAACAATATTCGTGCATACATATTTTATTCCGGATGACAATTATTTGGCCCAAGGGGATAAGAGAATCCACTGTGCCTCTCCAGTGCCTCTCTTCCACATCTTGGGGCAATCATCGGCGCAAATTTGTCGCATTTTGTTTTGTTGTCATGTTTATGGCGCAACATTTTCTGGCCATAAATACACGCCGAAAATGCTAATGACCGATTGGGTGGCTGGCCAAGTGGGCAAAGTAGTGGTGATTCCTGGTTGCCAGCACATGCCAGCAAGTCGACGACGACGGCGTGAAGACTTTCTGCCTCCGGGCGGCATTTCAATCGACCAGAAGCGATATTGATAAATGTATTTGGGCCAGATTGGATAAGGAGTCGACACCGAGAAACGGGCACATCATATGTCAAATCAAGTTCCTCGGGACACATAGCCTTCTCCGGCGAGTGGGCGTTCTGGAGGGGGCTCTGGGAGAACATATGCCAGCGCCCCAGCCCCATCAGAGTCCCAACACGCGAAGGTCACTGACAAAGCGCCGTTTGAAGTCGCTTACAGTTTTAGTTGATGTTGACGCGCTATCAAAGGGGGGTTGTGTGTGTGCTGGGGTGTAAAAAGAAAGCAGCCACAGCAGCAACAACAACAATGGCAGATAACGAAACATTTGACAAGGACAAGGGTGCCCCGTCGCCCCATCAAAACTCCCCTTTCGGCACGAAGCTCGGCAGTTGTGTTAGTGTAATTATTAGTGCCGTACAAAATAAATATGTACGAATATGCACACACAAACATCCTTTTTTCGAAGCTCTGCTCGTGGATCCTTAGCCAGGCGCACCATGGGTGCTTTTAGCAGAAAGGATTATGAACATTCTAGCCTTAATTTTTTGTATTTATTTTCTCTTAAAAAGTAAAACTAAGTCGTACTTTTACTTGTCATATTTATTTTGACAGAACAAGTAAGAAACCTACAGTCATGGTTCGCAACTCGACTAACTGAGAGAGATGCAGATAGAAGGTTGTAAGTTTAGTGTCCAATAGCTCTCATGTTTAGCATCGGAGTGTACTCAAATCGTAAATATTATATTATAAATGAGCAAATTACTAGCGTTTTGAAATCACTCTAAAACGGTGACAAAAAGTATGCAATAAAATTCCTTGAACATAGAAGGATGGTTATATTTAATGGGCTTTGTAAGATAATAAGAAATCTAATAATTTTTACAAGTAATATCTTCTGGGTAGATTATTTTAAAAGCTGTTCCACACAAATTGCTTTGTTGATGTTTTAACTTCAGTCCAAATTTGCGTTTTTCTTCCGATGACTTATTTTGAAGCATAGTTTTAGACACCTTTTTAAGTGATTTCAGTGAACTCCTGTAAATCTTATTATCGTGTATAACAAGGCAGTTTATAAATTGGAAAATATTCTAATATTTAATTTGAGAAAAGAACTTGGTAATTTAATTGTTGAAAGAAAACTTGTAGGCTTCAACTCAGTTTAATTTTAAAGATAAAAAAGGAATATTTAAGCATTTAAGTGCTTCTACCTTTCCTTACAGGAAACATTAAGAAATCGCCTCTTAAATACATTAAACGCAATTCTTCCCTTAATATTTCTTCTTTAACAACAAAAATATCAAATACTCTTTATAAATACCTCTATTCCTGCGAAAGCTCAGCTGATTTTTCCTTTTAAGCCCATTGTCCTCGGTTGCGCTTTTTACGTTGCCTACTTTCCAGTTGAATTTATGGACCATTCCGCTTGGTTGTACACTTTTTATGCAAATATACGGCCGAAAGTGCCGCAACAGACAACACTCGCTGACGCTGTCGCTGATGATGTTGTAGGATATTCCGGGAAAAGTAGAAAGAGCAGGGAGCAGAACATGGATAGGATTGGGCTCGGTTGCGTGCTTCGGGCTGGTGTCAGCCGGCTGGCACACTACAAATGTCGCCAACAATTAATTTCCATAGATAATTGCCTGTCGATAACGACAGCGGCAGCCGGGCGCATTAATCAAATGTCCGGCTGTTGACTAGATGGTGCCTAGTTAATGTCTTTGTTCTGGGCCCTTGGATAAGATTTAATCAAAAACTATGGCGAAATGACAAAGTGAAAGTTGTATTTCGGTGATTTGTTGTAACGCTCTTAAATCAAATTGAATTGAATTGGCAAAAGTGTGTGTGCGCTTGCTTAAGTTAGCTTAGCTAGATGTTCTTCAATAATGCGGTGTATATATAATATATGTAATATGTAAACGCTATGAATAAATATACATAGATGTGTGTGCTCAACTTTTGAATAGATTCCATGTGATTTTAACCAGCTAAATAATAATACTGATCACAACAAACGCCAATAGTGTGTGAGAGTTCAGTTTGCTTCAATAATAAATATGGAGTATACGCTTATGTAAATATAATATATACTATATAGAATTTATATTGCTGCTGCACCCAATAACAACTAACATAAACAGCAAGTATCCTTCGTAATCGAGTAATTGATCTACACAATATGATTTTGGGAACAAATTTGAACAACGCTGGGCGTAAAATAGGCGCTAGTTGTAGGTAATTTGTCTGATTATCTTCTGTGTATATATAAATGTGAGTGATACCTATAATCGACGCTAATTGCACTATTTATTTGTTGAGATACATATATAGGTGATTAGGGGGGATATTAATATTGCTTGGCTTCGCTAACGTTTAACTTAACTATTTACATCAAAGAAATACCAATTAAATACTGAGTAATCCAAATGAAGCGTCGATAAATAGAACTTATGTTTTAAAGCCAAATCATATGTAAATGCATTGTAATTATATTCAATTCAAAAACCTTGAGAATACTTGTTCAGGAGGACTATAAACTACTAATTTTGGCCGTATTGCGATATAATATTCATCTAGACTTCTTCTAGGGAGTTACCTCTTCCAGGCGTAGTGTGAAAATGGCAGTTTGGATTCGTCTAACTATCTAATATATATGTTTGTTTGTAAGAAATGCCTGGAGCTCTATGACTGCTGGATGAATTAACATTATGATGGGTCCAAGGAGGGCCATGCTGCGGTAGAAAAATGCACAAAAAAGTCTTCGGTCTCGGCCTAAGTCGGCATATATGCGGGCCATCATTTTCGCGACAGCATTATGTTCATGACGGTGCCGCTGTTGTGCAGCACCCGCTTGGCATCGTTCAGATTGGCATTGGTCAGGTCGTAGCCATCGATCTCCAGCAGCTTGTCGTTGAGGCTCAGCAGGCGGGCGGCATTCGTATTCGGGGTAATGGAGCTGACAAAGATGCCCACCTGGATTAGGAAGAGAATATCAATTAATAAACTTAAATATCTGTAAACACCTAGCTAGATTTTTAAGATAAGAATATATGGTCACTTTGGTTTGGCGAATAAGAACGATCGACACGTTTCGGATCGAGAAAAAGAAAAGTTATAAAAATAAAAGCCATCCGCTACTATTATTAATAATATTTTAGATCAGCATCTCACCTGATTCAGCAGCTCGGCTATGTCAAAGCCTATGCTGTGCTCCCACTTCAGAGTCACCTGCTTGACTGTGGGATTCTTGTGCACGCCAAAGATCCAGGTGGATTTCTTGCCGTGGCTCGCCTTGGAAGTATTGTTGGTGGCCGTGGAGTTCAACGAATGCTGCGACAGGGAGTCATCCAGCTCCTCCTGATCCTCATCCTCCTCCTGCTCCTCCTGAGGCTTTGACTCCACATGGTTGCTGCTGATATTGTTCTGATAGTCCAGCAGCTCATCGTCGACGTTCTCTTCCTGTTCTCCCTGGGCCCCAATTGCTGTCGTCTTGAAGTTACTGTTCAGAGCATCCTGGTAGATGGTTTGCTCCTGCAGCTGCTGCTGCTGCTTGCGCTGCCGCATGGACTCGTAGAGGTTGAGATCCTCGGGCGTCTTTTTGGTGTACACCCGGGCTATGTGGTAGGGCGGCGGCTCCAGGCGAGGCGGTGGTGCCGCCTGCTGCTGCATGGCCTGCTGCTGCTGGAGCGGCTGCAGTTCGTAGTCCTGATCCCCGTTCAGATGCGTGGTGGAGAGCGGCGTATTGGCCTCCACATAGAGCTGCTGGTAATGCGCCTCATAGTTGACCAAGGGCAGGCCGTAGTACTCCTGCGTGGGCACCGGATGCGCCGCCAGTTGCTGCGGCTGCTGGTAGACGCCGTAGATGTGTGTTGTCTCCGGCGCCATGCCGTATATTGCACTTGCTGTGGCCTGGTCCACCACATCCTGGTTGGCATTGCTGCTATCACAGTGAACTTGACCGTTGGCCACCACGCGCGCCTCCCGCACCTCGCTGGTGGCATTGGCCTGCGCCTGAGCCTGCCTCACGTACTTGGCCATTTGTCGCAGCTCCTTGGGATAGGGCGTGGGCGAACGCATCAGCCGCACGGCCGACGATCCCGCCATCTGATCTGGCGTGGGAGTTGGCGGAGCGGCGGCCGCCACGTAGCTGGGATAACTCGGAGCCGGCTGCGGCTTGGCATTGCTCAGTATGGTGGCCTCCTCCGCAAAGCAGATCCTGCGCGACGGGCTCACGTGCGGCGGCTGCTGCTGGTTGGCATAGACGAACTCGTACTGCTCCTGGGCCTGCTGCTGCGCCTGCATGCTGTTCATCTTGAACGTCACCTGCGGCAGCATGAAGCAGGTCAGCTGCGTCTTTGTACTCGCATCCAGATATTGAAGGGGAACCAGCGGCTGTGACTGGTTGTCGCTCAGCCACAGCGACGTGAGGTTCACCAGGTTCAGCATGGACACAGGCAAGGCGTTGATGTAGTTGTTGACCACATTGAGCACCCGCAGCTTGGCCAGGTTTCCTATGTTGTGCGGCAGCGCGGACAACTGGTTGTTGGCCACGCTCAGCACGCTCAGCTGCTGGCAGCTACACAGCTCATCGGGCAGCTGGCGCAGCTGATTGTCGTCCGCGAAGAGGAAGCGCAGGCTGCGTAGCATGCCAATCGTGCTGGGCAGGCGGATCAGCTTGTTGTGACTGAGGACCAGCTCCTCCAGCTGCTCCAAGTAGCTGATGCTGTCGGGCAGCTCCGTCAGGCCGTTGGACTCGCACTTGAAGGTGACCAGGGACTTGAGCATGCCCACGCTGAAGGGAAAGGCCTCCAGGCTGTTGGAGCAGATGGACAGCACCTCGACGTTGCGCCAGTTGCTCAGCTCGCTGGGCAGCGTATCCAGCAGATTGCCGTTGGCCTCGAAGTGCTGCAGGTCGCGCAGCTTGCCAATGTTGGGCGAGACGCGACGTATTTGATTGAAGTCGATCCAGAGCTCGCGCAGGGACTTTAGCTCGCCCACAACTTCGGGCTACGGAGGATATAAAGGTTAATAAACTTCTTAAGAACCTGATAATAATCTAAAATACTTCCTCACCAGTTCTGTAAACTCATTGCCGCCTATGTCCAGCCTTTGGAGGTTCACCAAACGCACCATGGACTTGGGCAGGGTGATGAGATTGTTCAGGCGCAGCTCCAGAATTCTCAGATTGACCAAACGACCGAAATTGGCTGGAAGAAACTCGAGGTAGGTCTCGTTAAGCAGCAGCTCCTGCAGGGATATAAGCGAGGTGATGGCATCGGGAAGACGTTGAAGGCTGTTGCAGCTCAGATCCAGGTGGGTTAAGTGCTTGCACGACTTGATCTCCTCGGGCACATTGACAATCACTGAAAGAACAGGGATTATTGCACTCTAAAAGGGTATAACTCTGGCTTTAGTCTCACAATTCCTATTCAGGTCCAGGTGCTGGAGCTGGCGGAGACTGCCAATGGCCTGGGGTATGTTCTCCAGATTGTTGCTGTTCACATGGAGCACCCTCAGTCCCTGGCAATAAAACAATTGCGGGGGCAACGCTTGCAGCTGTCGAGACGAGCGATAAGCGAAAAGGTAAATAAGGCGTTACATGCGCACTTAGCGGAGGGTGTACTTACCCGGGTGGTGCTCAAATAGAGCTCCTCCAGCGTCCGCTCGTGCTGCCAGACCTCCGGGAAGTCGGTGAGCGGGGTATTGCTGTAGTCCAGCTTGTCGATCACCTCCTCGCGCTTGAACTTGAAGCAGGGGAAGCACTTGCTCAGCAGCGGCATCTTCTTTGGGTTGGGTTTCGGTTTATTGCTTTTCGTTCGTTAATAATAAGGCACGGGTTTCGCTGCTGCGCTGCCAACAAGACAAAGCCGCCCTGGTTACGTTTATCCGCATTATTGGGGTCGCATAACGGCCGCCAGCAGACTCACCAGTGATTCATCGCCGCCGCAGTCGCCGCTATTGTTGGTCCTGCTGCTCATTACATTCCATTTCCATGTCCATTGGCATTTTTGGGCTTGTTATTGTTCTGCCAGCCCCACCAACACTAGCATGCGCGCCCTCACACACACCCGCGAGTGAGTGTACACAAAAGAGACTCCGCTGGGCCTCTCTTTGCGCTCTTCCCGGCATGCGAACTCTACAAATTTGCGAATTTACTTTCGCTATTTACACATCATTCATGGTTCGAGCGAGTGCTGTTTGTTTTGGCCATTAAATGAGCTTTTATTTAATGTTTTTCACTTTGAAAACGACAAGTTGCTTGCAGGTGTTAGTGTTGGTAAATGGTGGGCAGCCTGCAGTGTTGACAAATGAAAATTTAGCTTTCCCCCTAAAAAATCTCAAAGTGTTGATATTTCCTCATAAAAAATGCCGCCAAATTCAAAAAAATGTGATAAATTCAAGTAATTAAAAGAAGAAATATCTAATTATGACGTGGAATAAAGCGGAAAATGTCGGTGGAATACCAGTTCTTAGTATCTTAAAGGCGGGTTCACATAATACGCCAACATCAGCTGACAAAACTTTCAGGCGATAGGAAAATCGTGTGCAGTATTTATTTTGATATTTTCGCCAATTTAGGGAATTTATAATAAAAATAGAAATTTTATAGAGATTTTCTTAAAAATTTTAAATCAATCGGCTCCGAAAAAAAGCCTAAACTTTCCCCCTTAAATTCACCCTACGACATCGAAAAACACCTAAATCTAGGGGAAAACCCCTGATCTGGGAATACTGGTAGTGGTGGGCAAACAGTGACGCACGGCGGTGTTTGGACAAAGCAATCGATAGAAATATTTTTGTCTGTTTGATTTAAATTTTATAAAATTTAAACTTAAATTTATGAAAAATAATAGGTAGGATATTGTAGTGTATTAAATTATATTGTTTAGATAAGGTTATTGATAGTTTATAAATCATTTTAAACATTTGCTTACGTAAAATTAATTAAATAAAAAAAAGGTTTAGATGGTAATGACAGAGAATTTTAATTTTGATTTATTTAAATATTCAAAGAGAATCAAGCTTACAAATATCGATAACTCATCGGTCAAAAGTTCCCGCAACGAGTAACAGATGGCGCCACAAATCAGCCGTTGCTGTTCAAATAAAAGCAAAAGCGTGCGGCGCTAAAAAAAACATGCAACCGGGCTTGCATTTTTCGCTAAAAACGCTTTACCCTTTGCTAATTAATATTTGCTCTCCACTTCCTGAGTGCGATTGCGCTAAGGCAAACTGTCCGCCCATCCTCTTGTTTCGTTTCGTTTAGCTGCGTGTCGGTTTGTTTGGATTTGCTTTGTTTCCTTTTGTTTTTTGTTGATAACGCGCCGACTTGCTAACTCGGCTATAAAACAAATAATAGTACGGCAAATCAAGCGTTTTCGAAGTTGCAAAGTTCAAATGGGTTAATGCGAATTCCGGTCAAGACGACCAATTAAAGCTTAGCACAGACTTTGACTTTGAGCCTCGTTGTGTCGTCAGGTTCCGTGTGCCCTGTCTCCGTCTTGCGGTGTGAAAATTATTCAAATACCCGCCTTTTTTTGGATTTTGTCGCTTTCGGTTTTGGGTATTTGTCGTTTTGCCGCGATGTCGGCGGAGCATTGACGAATTTACACTTCAAACAATTGTTAAACTATACAGCAGATTGCAAATAGGTACGTAATAAACAACAACGTGCTTATATTTGCAAGAGAAGAGTGCCGTGCTGTGCGGCTGCGGACGAGCTCAGTTTCGGTTTTAGAGTTGCTCGTTGCAGTTGGATCGCTCGGGGATTCGATTCGAAGTGAGTGCTTACCAAAATGTTGCAATCTTATCACCGCGAAATTCGGGTTAAGCCCACACCCAGAGATGATCTCATAAAGCATTGTGGATGGCGGAAATATCGGATTATTTATCCTATATTTTGGCGGATAACGGTGGCATAATGATGTGAATCCAGTTACGGAATAACCCTTACATTTAAAGGACAAAGAAATTTTTGAAAATACAACATAGGAATTATACGTGAATTTTAAGGATTACAGACGTCACGTACCTAGGGATGATATACGTGAAATATCGAAGTATTTATCGATTATTATTGTCCTAAAACGATAACACAATGACGTGAGCAGGATTACTGTCAAAACGTTTTAACAATTTCAATGAAATTTGAGTGCTTGTAACACAGCACTTAATGTAATTACTTTACTGACATTTAGCATTTACGAGATCAGGGACAGTTCATTCATAAAACTTCAATGCTTAAATAAAGTATTTTTGCAACCTTTACCTTTAAACTTTACTTTATCCCACAAATTTGTTTAAAGTTTCCTTTGAAGTGCCTCTTTGTGAGCAATCAGAATTGTAAATTTTACAATGCTTGTTCTATGGGCAACCCCGACTTCCAAACGTTTGCATTAAAAATTAACAAACATCTGTTAGGCTTTCACGAGTAATTATGAACAAATAGGTTGGAGCTAATTGCTGGTAACGAGAAAGCATTTCCATTTATAAGTTGTGACACTTTCCTTGATATTGAAAACTTATATTCAGAAGATATATAAAAAGAAGATATATTTGGATAAAATGTATAATTTAAGTACTCGCTTTTAAATATGAATCTACTCCAATCGGTAGGTCCTTATTTAACTTTTACCATTTTCCCTAGTTTTCTCTTCTTCTTGGCCTTATAAATTGACACCGTTTCTTGGGAAATTTAAACACCTGTCGACGGAGGCGTAGGCAGGACCTTCCAAAAGGTGAAACTGAGTAAATAAGTGAGCAGCTGAGTGTATAAGTGAACAAATAATAAGCAAACGAACACATGTTCGATTCACTCACTGAAGGCTTCGTCTCTGTAAAATCCGGTGTTTCATTCAGAAATCACTCATGATTCAGACCACAGCACGCACCACACAGAAGCAGATAAGAGAACTCGGAAGGGGAGTATGCAACCCCCTTTCGTGCATGCCACCCCCTTTTCGAGGGCATTATTCCACCCCCTGAGCGAATCGGTTAAACACAGCGGTTATGCTTTAAAGCGGTTTTATTGCATCGTCAGTTCCTATGGGGCATCCTTGTCACACATTTTTCCTTTGTTGCCAGTAAAAAGATTACTTCTTCTTGCCTTTACCCTTCTTGGCGCCCTTGGCTTCCTTGGTAGCTGGTGTCTCCACCGCGGCAGTGGAGCCGGCAGTTGTAGGATCGTCTGGCTTCTTACCCGCAGGATCCACAGCGCTCTTCTTGGCGCCCTTGGCAGAATCCTTCTTCTTGGTGGGCATCCTGAAGAGATAGGAAAAAGATTTCAGAAATAACTCGCTTTGAAAATTGAATCTAAAATGCAAACTTTTCTGCCAAAATCTTTATTCAATTTTGTAGAAAATAAAAAGTAGGAAAACTTTTTTCTTTTGTATTTACTTTGCAAGAATTTTGAGAAAACACAAAGGAGAGATCACTGGAGCCGAACACGGTGTTAATCGCCTGAATTTACGAGACAATATGATTTTTTCAGAGGAACTTAGTCTTCCATTTCAAATTGAAAATACATTAAAGTCAAGGCCTGCTTGTTTCTTTTTGAATTTAAAATGTTCTAGGCCTGCTTCGTTTTTTCTTGTCGAACTTAAACAATGTATTTTCAAGTCTACATTTTCTGAATTTTAAATGTTTCGCGAAACGGTTATTGCTTCGCGCCTGCTTTTGGGGGCGGCCTTTGGTTCTCTCAATATTTTCCGTAATTTCCCTAGTTTTCTCTTACGCTCTCTCTATCGCTCTCTCCGGCCGGGGTCCCCTTATTCCGGCTTTGCGTGCAGTTGAGGAAGCGAAACCAAAGAGCGCGCACCGCGGGTCGCATAAATATTTAGTGCAATTTGTATATTTGTATTAAGTAATTTTAGTTTCTAGTGCAATAAGCAGCTTATTAGCAAGCTGTATTAATTAATAGCTAAATTAAAAATATATTCCAAAGGAAACTCCTAATTAACGCAGCAGGCCACGCATTTCCTGACGCACAAAAAAAAAGAATAAAGAGCGTAGCACAGATTATCGATTTTGCGCCCATGTGAAAGCGTTCGACATTAAAAAAGTGTCTGCAATCCCCTAGCCAAAGTATTCCCATATCCACAACCAACGCCGGCAAGTGCAATAAGTTCGCGACATGGCGGCCAAGCGGAATGCCGTGACCACGGAAGCTCCGGAATCGTCGGCGGCGCCCGGCGAGGGAACCCTTCTCGCTCTGGACTCGCGCCTCTCGAAGCGCGTGGAGAGCGTCATTCCCAAGAAGCGGTGAGTTTTATTTACAACAAAAAATGTCCACAAAAATTATTTAATTACACTGAGGATATCAAGCATGTTTATTAAATTTATTAATTTCATTAAATTTATTCATTTCATTCATGTTGTTAAGGAGGAACTTAAGCTTTTTGCATTTTAACTAGATAATTGCGATTTATATAGGAAAGGGGCAAAAATGCTGGGGATATTTTTTTAATTTAAAAATTGTTGAAATTATTTAACATCTTTTTTTGTTTTGTTATGTTAAATTCTTAAAAATATTATGCAAATATTTGTATTGAAAAATGTACTGGGTTATAGGTGAAAGAAAATATCTTTATAAGAAGATATATTACTTTTAGAAATGCGGTTAAGTAAATACAAGAATCTATATCAAGAACTATATACAAAGTGAACTCAAGCTTGAATCATTCATTACATTCCTACATCAATATTCTGAAACTTAAAATATTCTGAATTCTCAAGCATGAGAAATTATGCCGATTATGACCTCGACTTAGCTAGAACCCTTCAATAAGAAATATAGGTCGCCAAATGTAAAAACATTCTCTACACATTTACCTTTATTTACTACATTTTGTTTATTGGAAATTGCTTTTTGCTACGTTAATAGATGTCTAAACAATAATTATTTAATGCAAAATGAACAGGAGAAACAGAATATTTGACATATTTTAATAATCTGTTTTAAAACAATTAAACAGATAAATAAATTACTGGATAATTTTACTTTGATCAATCACTTCGAACCCAATCAAACTTCAATTAAATTCTTTGTAGGAAATCCCTGATTTCTAATTATGCATTTAATGATTCTTGAACTCACTTTTGTATGTACATATGCAAATGTCCACTGGTCTTCACCTATTTTAGTTGTATCTTTATCTAATTAAGTATTTGTTTTTGGAACTACCTGAAGCGTGTGCTAATTATATTTACTTATTTGCACGGCACAGCCATGAGGCCCTGAAGTGGTTTGGATGGGGCTACAAAGACTCTCAGTTCTATGGAAAGGATGGCGTCATCTGCTTTCGCGGCGACAAGTGAGTGACTCTATGGGAATTCCATCATGAACTATTTCCTAACTATATTCCAATCCCTCGCAGATATCCTCTTGCGGGCTCTGAGCTGCCCGGCTTCACCAAGTGGGTGAAGGACAAGTTCCACCTTACAGTGGATCCCACCAGGCCGTATCCCAAGCTGCCGGAGTCCTATCCTCGGCCCGTGGAGAACGCTCCCTTTCTGCGCGAACTTAAGGGCACCAAGGTGGATCACTCGCTGGAGGGGATCGACCGGCTGGTGCGGTGCCATGGCCAGACCCTTAATGACATATACAGCCTGTGGCACCACAAGTTCCGACGGATTCCCGATCTCGTAGTGTGGCCCCACTGCCACGACGAGGTGGTCCAGTTGGTGCGACTCGCCGACAAGCACAACGTGATGCTGGTGCCCTTCGGAGGTGGGACGAGTGTGTCGGGTGCCGTGACTTGTCCCCAGAACGAGTCTCGGATGATCTGCGCCCTGGACACCTCCCAGATGAATCGCCTGCTGTGGCTGAACAGGGAGAACCTCACCGTGTGCTTCGAGTCGGGTATTGTGGGCCAGGATCTGGAGCGGGTCTTGAGGCAAGAAGGCCTGACAGTGGGCCACGAGCCGGACTCGTACGAGTTCAGCACCCTGGGCGGCTGGGTGGCCACTCGTGCCTCCGGGATGAAGAAGAACGTCTACGGGAATATCGAGGACCTGGTGGTGCGCGTCCGGATGGTGACCCCGACGGGCACTCTGGAGCGCGAGTGCAGTGCTCCTCGTGTAAGCTGCGGGCCCGACTTCAACCATGTGATCCTGGGATCCGAGGGTATGCTGGGCGTCATCACCGAGGTGGTGCTGAAGGTGCGTCCCCTGCCTCCTGTGCGGCGTTACGGATCTCTGGCCTTCCCCAACTTCGAGGACGGAGTGCTCTTCATGCGCGAGGTGGCCCGGCGGAGGTGCCAGCCCGCCTCCGTCCGGCTGATGGACAACGAGCAGTTCATGTTCGGCCAGGCCCTGAAGCCGGAGAAGAGCTGGTGGGACGCCGTCGTGGATGGACTGAAGCAGCGCTATGTTACCTCTTGGAAGGGCATCGATCTCGCCCAGATCTGTGCGGCCACCCTGCTCTTCGAGGGCGAGCAGAAGGATGTGCAGCGCCAGGAGGCGCTGATCTACGAAATTGCAGCCCAGTTCAATGGATTCCCGGCGGGCGGCCAGAACGGCGAACGCGGCTACATTCTGACCTTTGTGATTGCCTACATCCGGGTGAGTCTAAGCTTAAATCAGGGATATAAGAGGTTATATTAATTATATTTAATATTTTCCCCCAGGACTTTGGCCTGAATCAGGGCATTGTGGCCGAGTCCTTTGAGACCTCTGTGCCCTGGGATCGCTGCAGTCTCCTCTGCCGCTCGGTCAAGCATTGCTTGGCTTCTGTAAGTAAAAATAAATTCAAATATTCTGTAGAACTTCCATGTTAATCCCTTACTCAATCCCCAACCAGGAGTGCCGTAAGCGCGGCATCACATTCTTCATGTCCTCGTGCCGGGTGACCCAAACCTACGACTCCGGCGCCTGCATCTACTTCTACTTTGGATTCCGCTGCGTGGACGTGCCCAATCCCGTGGAGCTGTTCGAGGCCATCGAACACAGCGCCCGCGACGAAATCCTGTCCTGCGGCGGATCTCTGTCCCATCACCATGGCGTGGGCAAGATCCGTACCCATTGGTACCGCGACGCCGTCACCGAGACGGGCAGTTCCCTGTTCACGGCGGCCAAGCGTCACCTCGATCCCAAGAACATCTTCGCCCTGGGGAACCTACTACCCCTGGAGGAGGATCATCCCAAGGTTGCTTCATCCCCGTCACCAACACCACCGAAGGCCAAACTATAGAGGGTGGCGTTCACCTCACCGTGCGCTTAGTTCATGTCCTAGTCTTAGTCACCTAACTAACAGATTTCCTAGTCGCTCTTGGGGGTTCGTTCTATCCAAACTTGTTCGGGTATTCAGTGCTTTTGTAGCGGGCTCATGTTTTCTATGGGTTTTTTGATAAATAAATGGAATATTTGTAAGTTCTTTATCTTATATTTTGCTATAACTTGTCTTGTATTTCTCCCCGTGTAACCCTGACCATAGACACACCATTGATTTGTGTGTGCGTGTCCCGGCTGCGGACCAAATGCGAACTGCTGATCATTGTCTTCTCATCTGCTCATCGAAGTCATTTGCGGCTTGATGGCGCACCGTCCTGGCCAAGCACAGAGCCATCGTCGAAGATCGGAGCGCCCAGAGCCAAGAGATCAAATGTCATCAAGTTGTCAACTTCGTTAGCATGCCACAAGGCAGCGATCGGAGCTGGGCTTAAAGATCTTTCTTGGTTCGGGCTGGTTGGCTCTGTGCACTGCAGAAATTTTGCAAAATATCTTAGAGATACATTTAAAATGAAATCCGTTATTTTTGATATTCAAATAAAATCAGAATGGTTTAATAATAAGAATATAAAATAATATAAAAAGCAATTTTCTGCAAAATATTTAAAACAGGGAACAATCAGAGATGCCGTTAAATACTTTGAAGGTTTTCAATAATTTGCACAAGAGTCTAAAAGTATGCTGTAGAAAAGGTGTTTGTGTGTAAAGAATCTCTTTTAAAAAATCAAAGTTTTCGATGTATAAAATCGATAAATATCGTTTTTTTTCAGCTCTAGTTTCGATTATTTGATATGTTTGATATGTTTATATTTTATGTGCTTATATTACTGGTATTTAAGGTTCTTTTAGCAAATTATCATGATTAAAACTATCAAGTATATTTAAAATTTATGTAATATTCAAATAATTAATGTTTTCAATGTTTAATACCGACGAGTATCGATGTTATTCCCCCTCCAAGTTTCGATATTATATCGATATTACTAGTATTTGAAGTTATCTTAGCATCTTATCCCTTTTAATACTATCAAGCCTATTTAAAATTTATTTTAAAGAAAATTTCCTCTAAGTTAGGATGGAAATGTTTATTAAAATTTCGATTAAAATTAATTTTCCGCACCGTGTAACCAAAAAAGGAGGATGGAGCGCCTTATTGATGGCCGAGGAGAAGTCGTCGACTTGGCCTGTCTTGTTACCCTGGCAATGGATACGGATACTACACATATGCTATATAGCGTCTGGTATATGCCCCCCAGTACCCACTCACACACACTGACGGCCTATAAATAAAGATTAAAATCAGCAAAAAAAAAAAAAAAGTGAGCAGAAAAGAAGAAGTCCGTCTAAGTCCCGTCCTGCTGCCGCCTGGAAATTGTCAGCAATTAACCCGCGGGTCACTGCCGGAAAACGCTGGCAGTCCTGCGTCCAGACTGCAGATTCCAGACTCTGTGATTTATGCCACCAAGTATAAGGCGGCCTTAAAGCCTAAAACCCACAATCAAGGCCAGCGGGGGAAGTCTGAGGACTGAGCTGAGCGGAGAATTACAATCCTGACACGTTCGCTAGGCGGAAAAACAAAGACGGAATGCTCTTCTACCTGAGGGAGATGGACATAACTCATTTGCATTGAATGAAAGAATGCCGTAGAGAACTCAAGATTATGAGGAATATAGGGAAGGAGAAGTGGGCGAAAACAAACATTAGTGGCTCAAAACATGCCCTCTCTTGAGGTTCAACAACAAAAGGATTTTTTTTTTAAATATATTTAAGGAGTATGCGAGCTGAGATGGGATTGAGATCTAAAAGCAAAGATTATGTTTTAAGGAAGTCTTCTTTTTTGAAAACAACATCCTTATCTTAGATTAAAAGTTGTTTATGAAAATAAAAGCATAAAACAAGATATAGTTATATTTAAAACCCTTAAATAGTGTAATAATTATATTGAGAAAGATAATACATGTCTAATTTTAATATTCTATTAATTTCTCTTTTATTGTATTTTTATTTTAGACATCTTTAGGTTCAAAATTAATCTATTCTATTTTTTTAAAGAAATTAAACGAAAGGTTCCAAATTTAAGATCGGAATCATTATGAATTTTACTGTACACTTTGGTTATTCTGTCTGTTTATTTTATAACCAATATTAAGATAATAAATTGTAGGCTTTTAACTGATTTTATTCTCCCAAAAATACACCAGCAACATTCCGGCTAACGAGCCATGTTTCAGCAACGTTTTGCTCCCTGGCCAAGCCAGCTGGTTGGCAACAAAAACAGCACTGCTGCTGCGTTTAAGCCAGTTAACCCATTGATGCCTGCCGCCCAGTCCAGTGCTCAGCCGTCGTCGTTGCCTTACCTGGGCTTCGTGGCCGAGCGGATTGGCACCTGGCGTTCAGTTGCGAGCAGCGCGGCGAGCGAACAACAACGAAAAACTCGCGACGCGATTTGAATTTATTTGTGGGCTCGCTAGAACCCAGAGAATCTTTTAGAGACAGAGAGAGAGTACAAAGAGATCTCTAGAGAGAAACACAGTGAGAGAGGGATCTGACCGGGAATAAATATTTTCCTGGCAGTTGCTGCCCAAACTCCGCAGTTGCAGTTGCAGTTCGCACGCGGCGCTTGCAACAACGCTTCGCGCACTTCGAGTTCGATTTTCGATTTGCAGTTGGATTTTTCGATTTTTCTCGTTTTCCACTGCGTGTTTTGTGAGTTGTTTTTTTCGCTGTGGGAAAATGCGACAAATTATCCGGCTTCGTTCATTAAAAATACAACGTTTTGTCGCTTGTAATTGAGCGGCAGCGGCAGTTGCTTTTGTTTTGCCTTTAAAAGAGCAGCAGCCAACAGTGAAACAGGTGCGTGAACCAAAATCGAAACCGAATCGAGTTGTTACACAAAAATCGAAACATAATAAAAGGAAAACTACCACCAAAAAAAGCAGCAAGCATAACTTGGCTAGTATAAAATCATTAAAAGTGCATTAGTTAAGCTGGCTTTCCACGAAAACTCATCTGGCTGCCGCGGAAATTCTAAGGCCTTTCATCAGTCAGTCAGTCAGTCAGGCCGCCAACCCGTCACTCAGTCACTCAGTCGCTCAGTCAGTTTGTCAGTCTTAATGCGCCTGCAATGACTCGTTAAAAACCGAGTGGCAAACTGAGATGCCCCCTGATGCCTTCCGGAGCTCGCAGCCATTAAAGAGAAACAATTTCGCACTAAAAACCAACCCACGTCGGGTGGCCAAAGTGCTTTATAAGACCAACAGCCCATAAAGTGGTCTCAAAAGTCGGAATACGCACGGCTGGCTATACGTATGATAATAATAATAAAAAGAATCTGGCAAAAGGCATTCGGTTTTTGGCTTTTGGTCAGTTTGGAGTTTTAGCTGCAACGCCAACGCAAAATTCTCGACTCTCGGCTGCGATATTTGGTTTATGAGTTCTGTCATTCCGCGTGTGTGGGTGGCTTGCTTGGGAATAACTTGGGTTGGATTTTAGACCAGTTCTAACCTTGGAATGCCAAGAGATTAGGATTTTTTTTGGCACTATTGGTGTGGTTTATGGAGCACCTTTAAGGCTAACACTCTTAATAGCTGAAGCTTAGTTATGCTATAAAAATTATAGGGCATATTTAGAGGAGCCCTTTTAGTTAATTAATTTAAAGTCTCCCTCAGATACTATCAATATCTATTACTATTAATAATTATAATTATTCCCCTACTATCCGAGATCCCACTTAAAATTCTCCTTTTAAGCCCTCCCACTGTTTTTATTTCTGAGCTTCGGAAATTCCAAGAATACTCGCTCATCCGTGTGTCAGCAATCCGCAGCCATAATTCATCATACAAAGTATCCCTTTTCTTTTTGGTTTTGCATAAATGTCCAAGTCATGTCTCGGGGCCGTAAAACGTGCCTTTAATTTATCTAATAGATATTTGAACTGCTCATCATGGGGCTGACGTGGAACAAATGTTGGCCATTAGACTGCATGTTCAGCATAAATGAAGCATAAAGCCACAATAATCGTTTTAACCCTTTTGCAGTTGGCTGAGAAAGGAAAAATGCAGTCAAGGCGCACTTAATTAACATGCAACTGCCAATGTTCGCGTAAACAAAAATGAAAACAACAACGACGACAGCCACGACAAGTTAACGACAACAACTACACACGTTAAAAAAGTGCAATCCAAAATTATAAAAAAAAAAATCAAAATAACAAGGAAATCGTGAAAAACAAAAGGAAGGAAGGTCTTGCTTCTTCGCCAGAAGGTGACGACGAGCGGTCTAAGTTTCGCCAATCAGTCAGCTAATGATGCTTCGCGGACGCGGGATGCAACTGCGGATTCGCCCCGCAGCTGCTAATTAAACTGCAGCAGCAACTGCAGCAACGACGACCAACAGCAATTACTTCGGCAGCAACAACAGCATCTTAGGATCCCAGCCCAGCATCAGCAGTAAATAAGCCATAATGTAAGTACTCTAGAAAACATGACGAAAGATTAAAGCTCAATATACCATAATTACAGTGATATATAGAGGAGCTTCTCTCTTTTTAAGTGCCATTTTCTGTATTCTCATTAACTTGTTTCTTAAGTTTAAGATAGACAGAAATACAATTTGATGAGTTCTTAAAATTCTACATCGGAAACTTTAGAAAGCACTGCAAGAAGTTCTTAGGAAATTCCAGCGTTAGCAGTAAATAAGGCTGTTAAAGCAAATATTTTTGAAATTATAATGTATAGTAATATAGTATAGTAAAGTTAAATATTCTGTTATTATTTTGAAAATAATATAAATACTTTATATGTAACAATTTAGATTTTTTTTTTTAATTTAAAGATGAAACATTGATGACTTTACATCACAAACTCGATTACCAACGCTTAAATAAATAGAATTTACTTAGAACTTGATTAAAATTGAGCTTCCGATTTAAGAACAATAACAATGCAAATTTTAGGGGTTACTACAATATTTTATATATTTTCTATGGGTAATTTTGATTTGTTTTATCAATTATTTTTTCTTTTTATACCAAGAATATTTAAGAATACGTTTTAGATAGCTTGGAAGTCTATCTTCAATCATTAATATTTGAATCAAATATTATTATTTAAAAAACATGATTTTATATTTATAACTTCCCTCTTAAATCATGAATATTTAAATCGTTATATGTCAATTCTATACTCTTAGCAGAAGGAGGTAATATATATAAGTGAACTGAAACTAAACTGCTAAAAAATTCCAAAATTCCTGTAAATATTTCCCTAATACCTCAGAAGGTTCAGTATCTCAAATCGCTGCGTGCATTGGCTACCATTTGGCTTTCTTTCCGCTTGCCGAAGTTGCAGTTGCAGTTAAAGTTGCAGTAGCAGAAACAGCAGCAGCAGCAGCAGCAGCCACCCCATCGACTTTCTAAGCCAGTTGCCAATTTAGTGCATTTGGTGCTGATTTGGCCAGAGCCGCGAGTCGCGCGGGTCCGGGAAAACTGGCCAAAACTGGCGGTTGGATGTCGCCAATTGTTTGCCGGTTGGCTCTCCTTCTTTGCCATTGGGAAGATCTCAGACCGAAGAAACCGTAGCCCGAGGCTGGAGTACCAAAGATTGCAGATTGCAGACTCCAGACAAAGACGCAGTCGGAGGAAGACTGGGTCGCGTGTTTGACACAAATGCCGCGAATAGTTTTGAAGGCGGTTTGGCCCCACTGCGATTTATGGTCAAAACCAGCGTTGACTTGTGCAAACAGGCGTTGTGTGTGTGCCTTGTGTGTGTGTTTTTGCGTTTTCTTCTTTTTCTTGCTTCCTGTGACTGCGCTGATTGCGTTTTAATAAGCCAGGCCAAGATACCTTTCAGCCATTTGGTTGCATGTTAACTTTAAGTAGCAGGAAAAGCCAATAAGCAGCCAAAGACAAACAGCACGCAAAGGCAAAGAAGTTGGCCAGTTGCTGCTAACTGGGCTCTCGTGCCATTCCGGCCAGCAGGCAATGGGTCAGCAATGGGTTAAAGTTGGCCATGATGGCCTCAGGCCAAGTATTGGCAATATCTATTGGCTGAAATCTCGCCTCGATTGTGTTGCCTTTCAATGAGCATTGAGCTCAATGCCAGAAAATTGAAAGAATGCTTCTGATCTTGGAGGAATTTTATTGTTAAGGTTTTGGATAATTCCTATAATTTAAATTAAATAGAATGTTAATGGAAAATATTTACTGATTATTTCAAGATAAGACTCTGACAAAGGCTTTTAAGTAGGGAAATATCTTCCAAATACCTTACAGAAAATATGTAATTATTTATCGTTATATGACACAATAATTATTACAAAATGTCAAGTACTTACTCTCTTAAAATGTCAAAATGATTTTAATGGATTTGAACTCTCCCTCGATAGCTCGTTTACAGCGATTATAGACCATAAAGATCTCTCAATGGCCCATTCATGTTTTTTGATGGATTATTGGTTATGGTAAAACCCTTTTATTTACCTTTATCAAGTTTGCATAATAACAAATTCCACTTCCAGCCATCGATCTTTGGAACAATGGGAAAACTTTTATTGTTCGTCGGCTAGAGTTTCCATTTTTCTGACAAAGGCGGCAAAAGGCTTTGATGCCGAAAAGATCTATGGAATTGGCTGCGACTTGGGGCAATCGCAATGGCCATTTGGCAATTTGTCGCTGAAATACGGCAAGTGTTTGAGTTAGAGATGCTTGGAATAACTAGCTGAGAGCCAGCTGATACAGCTTGTTGGCCAAGATCGATTCGCGGCGGCTCGTAATAGGCTTAGAGCTTAGAGCCTGAAGCGATTGGGAAATGAATTCAACTTTGAATGCCATTCATAAGCCATTGGCCACGCCCCGTTGACCCTCAGACCGCCTGAACTTGGCTAATCAAATAAACAAACAAACAAAAAACTGGGTAGCACTACACACTAGAGCCAGCCAGCCAATAAATGTCCGTCGGTGCAAAAAGGCCATAATAATAAACTTAAATAGACAGACGAAAAAAGACTCTGACTTAATGCTTACAAATTTGAGCGCTAGCTTCGGGTTGCAGCGAAAACAGCAAGAACCGTCGTAGTGACGAGGGCAATAACAAGTTTTTTATGCGCTTTGTTGTTGTTTTTGGCCACTTTTTGCCTTAGCTTTGTTTTAGCGGCACTCATTAGCCAAGTTATGAACACCGCTGTCGAGCTGCTGCTGCGGCAAAAAAACAGTAGCAGAAAAAACAAACAACAGTTTCGAGCACCACAACAAAATATGGTTAAAACGTTTAAGTCAATGCAGGGAACACTGTTTGAAAATAGTATGTGGCTAACTGAAATATAATGTCGAAAGAAATGTCTATAAAAGCTAGGAAAACTATAAGATTTCTACATATTATTTTAGGTTTATAAGATTAAAAGATGTATCTTGGTTTTCATTTAGATCTTAAAATAAAATGGAATAGGATTTCCTAATCGAAAATTGCAATGTTTGCTTCTAGGAAGATAACGATTTATAATACATTTTTATTGTAATATAATTATTTTAAAGAAAATATAATGTTTAAGGCCAAAGCAATAAATGCGGATAAATTTTCTTACCTATTGCTTCCCATTACATTCCCTTAATGGTTAACGTTTAAACTTCAAGAATTTATTAGATTAATTTAATGGTTTTTATACCATTTTAAGCATTAAAATAACTACAAGATTTATTTAAGAATCATAGAAATATATTCTGTGCCATGTCAGCTTACTTTCTGGTGATTTAAAGTCTCCAGAGACTATTCCGACACCCTTGAAGAACATAAAAATACCATAAACCCAAGAAACTTATTTATTTTCCCTTTATAGTTTTCCTATTAAGCAGTTAATAAACTTTTAGCACCCTCTGTCTCGTAGAAATTCGATGCGTTTATTTATTTTTTTTTTTTTGTAAAGCATTTACAGGTATAAACGCCCCGTTCCCATGGCCCACCCAATCCAATCCAATCGAATCAAGCGTTTCTAATACACACACGTTCCTCGTAATCAATTAAATGAAATCTGAGCCGGGCTTAGCTCAACCGAAAAGCCCTCCTCAACCCCCTAAACAATTGCTACACTACAAAGTTGCTCCGCGGAGTCGTGTCACAAGCGAAAAACAAAACAAGAAAAATTGGTTTCTCATTTTCTTTGTATTTTGGTTTTTGTTACTCATTTTTGTGGCATTGTTTGAGCGATTTGTTTGAATTTTGCCGCCCGACTTGCGACTGGGAGAAGATGCCTCGCCAGCTTTTTGGGTATTTCTTTTCATTTCTTAGCTTTTTTTCGCTTTCCTGAGCTGTGTGTGTGGCTTGGCATTTTATCCCAGTCACGCTGCAAAGTTATTTGCGCCGTCGCGTCGTGCAGGGCCCAAGTTCTCTTCTCTGTTATTATGCCAGCCGGTTTCATCGTCATAAAGCTGGAAAAAAATCAAGAAAAAGCTACACAAAAAAAGTACAGATAAAAACGTCTTGGGTCTGCAGTTTTCGTTTGGTTATCCGAGCCCTCTTTCAGATTTTTTTTTTGATTTATGCAGCTGACGTCGTAAACTGTTGCAGTTTCAGTATTTTGATGTACCTCAGCGGTTGGGGAGGGTATTTTGAAGGGGTTTTAGTGGTAATATTTAAAAGCTATTTAGGGGTTATTAAGAACTTTAAATAACTTAAGGGAAAACCTTTTTCCAAAAACGATTTAAAAACCGGTAGTATTTCGTTGAATTTTTGTATATTTTATACTGAGCAAAATATTTGTTTGCAATTTTTTTGAGATCTTTCCCACATACACTTTACAAAAACCAAGTACAACATATTTTTTGCGAACTTTATTTTTAATTTAAATTTGTATTAAGCTTTGAAATGTATTTCTAATTATTATTTTATTTGGAAAGTTTTAGTTTATTGGCAAATAATTTTATAAATAAATAGTGCAAGCTTTAAGCCTACCTTACAAGCCAAAGAAACATTTTAAAAACTCAACTATTTTCTTTAAATTATTATATACTTTATGTTTTCTACTTAAAGAGTATTAACAAAACGCAGTTACAACCAAAAAACATATCCAATTACCAAAAAACATACTGATCCCCTGCCAGATTCTTTCTTTTGTATTTTTTTTGTAAAGGAAAGAATAAAAATGCATTTTTGGCTTAGCCCCTTAGGCAGGCACTTGTTGGGGTTTTGAGATTTTTTTGTGGGAAAACATGGCTTAGTCTAAGGGCCGCCAAGCTGGCATCGAATTATTCATCGTTCGCTTGGTTTTGACTAAAAAGTAAGTCAAAAAGCTCGTTATGAATGCGACAAGCGTCTCGTCTCGGTTATGTGTGCCTGCAATTGGCAGGTAATTCATGTTGAGTCGAGTGCTTTTTTGTTTTTTTGGAGGTGCCTTTTTGCGTTTTCGGCGATGAATGAAATCAGCTCTCAGCCTTGCCAACTGCTTCCGCTCGGCGGCTATTATTATTATTATTTTTTATGTTTTGGCCAATGTCTCTGTCTGGTCAATTATAATTTGTACCGCAGACTGACACTTCAATGAAGGCTAGACTTTGGCGAATCATTATCCTCGGGGGCATAATTTCAAGTGCTAAGATACATATAATGAAATTACTTCATTCGCATTGTGGCCTGAAGTTGAAGTTGAGGTGAGCTGATTTCCCATTGTTGCGGTCAAGTGGGCTAATGACTCTTGGTAACTCGAGACTCTTGTGGCCATAAAAGTGTGATTTGTGTAATAGTTTCGGACACGCCAAATTTATTGCGATCCCCTGGACCTGCTGTCAACGGCATTCCACATGCGGGTTTGCCTATTTTTGCGGCTATCGAATATAAATTTTTCGGCTTTGGAATTCCTTCCTCGTTTGCATATGACACACAAAAACATTGGACAAAAGGTTACTTCTAACGACGCCGTGTTTGTATCGATAAATGCTGTCACCTTTTTTGCGTTTCGCGCTGGACTCCAAATATTTGCATAAATTTTCGTAGAATCGTTACCCCTCCACCTGTTCCAAATGCGCAGTTCGAGCCGGAGGTTGCCTCGAAACTGATTTTCAAAAATTTTGTTTATGCGCTCACGACTTGGCCATAAAGTGCTTGGAATATTTGCAAAGTCGGACCTGGCGTTGCCATTTACTTTCACCGCCAAACACACACACTTACTTCCAATTGAAATTCAATTACGAAACCCGAAACGCCCCGGTCGAAGTGGCCCAAGGGGGAAATCAATGCAGAAAGTGTTAATATTTATTAATTGATCGAAAGGAGAAAAAGCCAAAAGCTAACATTAATACAGGGAAGTAAAGTCGAGCCTTTCAGCGGAATTATTTCAAGTTTTAAGTGAGCAAATGTTTTGAAAAATCAAACCAGGATAAATATTTGAGAAACTATTTTGTTTAACCTTTTAGCGAAAAAACAAAGCAAAAAGTGTTTGCCATTAATTAATTGATTAATCATTTTGATTGACAGGAAATATCAATGCAAAAAGGTTAAAGTTTGAAGTAAAAAAAAAATAAAGCTACATCAAATAAACGAAGAGAAATAAAGTCAAGATAAATGTGAGAAGTATTTCTAAAACGACTTTGTTTTGCCATTTTTTATGGCTTAATGCTTGGTTGCTTCAAAAGCCAAGCAAATTAATTTAAACCATTCAGCAGGGATCAGTTTGTTGCCATTTGTTTATCAGTTATCGGATTATATAACAATGTAGTTAACCAATTAAGAGGCGGGGCCAATTCATTTGACTCTGTGTGGCATTATCATCGTCATCGGTTCAAGTCGTTTTGTGACTTGTCATATGCAAATTGCGTATACGCCCCGACGGCTTATAGAAAAAAAATAGTAAAGCGCAAAGCTGCCAGCCAAATGTCAAGCTCACTCTCACAATCTGTCACTGACTTGTCGCCCGAGTATCTCTCTGTTTTTTTTTTATAAAAATCTTTCTCTCATTAATAGTTGCTCCTCGTCTAACGAGCGTTGTCCGCCAGGGGATATACTTGGCCAGTGATGCAATAGAGCTTTGTGGCTTTGATTTACAGTCAAGATACGTGCGATAACCTCACAATTGAAGGCATTGAAATTGCATTAAGATTGTTGATAAATCGCGGGTTGAGTCTCTAGCTGGCTTTAATGGTTGCACAGCAAAAAAACAATCAATTTAATGTTTGTTGTTATATTAGATAATTGAGAATATAAATTATATATTTTTTCTATTAAAATTTAAATTGTTATGCCAGCTTCTAAGTTGAAAATCTCAATATACATATAAGGAGCAAAATAATAATATTCCTTAGAAGCTAAACTAAGCTCTAAATTACATTTTAAAAATATTTTTGTATGAAAATCAGTTTGTAAAAAATATACCGACCTCGCTATATATTTTCTAATTCGATTTAACTAATATTTCCAGTGTGCCATGAGTGGGTGGGCGCGCAGCCGGGGTCGAAGTGATGATGAACATCAAAGGCGATCACCTTTTTCGCTTAACGATTCCAAACGTTTGCAATTAACTCAAATACTATATTTACGACTACCCCCGCCACCCTCTGGGATAGCTGATCTCCGATCTGCGATCACCGATCGCCGTCATGGCTATAACATGGCTATATCATAATTTACAACTTCGACTTCAGTCAGGCTCCAGCGCACGCGTTCACCGCAAACTCTGTTTTCGATTATGCGCCTCATGGCTCTCGGCGGTCGTAAGACTTCATCTGCGGCGGCTCTACGGGTCTATAGTACACCCCCTGATCCCCACCCGATCCCCATCTTATCCCCATCCGAACTCCAGCGCTGGCCTTGATGGCTGCTTGCCCCCGGGCGGCGTTTTGTATCTCGCGCTTGCATCTTGTACGAGTATCTTTTGGCTGCCGTTGTGGCCGCCGCCTGGGCCACATGGGGCGGCCGCTGCAGAATTTGTTAGCCTGTCGTAAACTGCGCCAAATCGCATAAATTATAAACGCCAAGCCCCGTTTATCGATATGCAAAAAAGCAAAACCTAAAAAAATGTATCGTGTTTTCCCAGCGAAAGTGTCGATGCCTTGGACCGAGAACGGTTTATTCGTGCCTTGCGGCCGGCCGGCAATTTCTTTTAATTGATTTTCAACAGTCGTGTGAGCTTTTTTTCCCCCTCCTTCCTCTTGAAGACTTTCAAGTCTAGACAACGCCAACGCATGAGATGCGGCCCGGTTGACAGGTGTTGATTGAAATGACCCAAAAAATGGAAAAAAAGGAACAATGCGTCGAAGATGGAGACATGAGTTTCACACTTTCGGGGTGTTTATAAACAGCTGGGAAAAACATTTCAGGAAAACAACTCAATCACATTAATGAAAGGAGTCAGGGGAGAAAAATATCAAATGACTCGACGGGTTAAACTATTGTCGAGGGGGTAAGATCTATTAAAAGCACTTATGGGGAAAATAAACTGATGAATTCTTTGAAGTTCTTCTGCAGAATTTTTCTGTTCTAAAATGTATCCTTTTTTTATGGCGGTTTTTATAGAAACTTATAGTCTGAGAAATTTCTTTTAAATTAAAATTAAATGCAAAGTGGCACAAGCAATGTACCTCTAATTAGTATTATTTTTACACAAACAGTCCCGGACCCACAACAACAATTAAAAGACACCGACAGACACCAACATTGTCAATGCTCAAAATGTAGTTGTAGCTTTTTTTTGCCGCTTGTCTCCCTATTTCGAACTCTGCTCTGTAAAAACAATAAATATAAATAAACATATTGCCGGCTGTGACGCACTCGCGCACAGTGACAGGTCGGCCGATAAGATAACACCCGGCACGCACTCCCATCGGACACAGACACAAAAAAAAAAAATATATATATTTATAGTCGTTACAATGTGTTGAGTTGCATGTCATGCAAGCCCAGCACTTTAGATCTATTTACTGACAACGCTCAACATGCAACAGGCAACATAAAAAAATACTTGAGCTTTAGAGCGCAACACTTTGAAGAGATGAAATTCTAAACAGAAAATATTTAAAGGTAATGAATGAACTTTGGAAATAAATTTTAAATCAATTAATGGTCATAATATAAAACAACTTCTTTGAATGTATAATAGAAGAGAATACTTTCTCATTTTATTTACAAGTCACCTGTTATTCAAAGTATACATCTATAAGTAAATTGCATTAAAACGTAAACAAATTGGCACAAGCAAAAAACATGGTTTTATTAAAAAAAAAAAAAAAATTGGTAATTTGTTTGCTTTTATTATTACCTAGATCCAGTAGTACAAAACCTTTAATTAATTAATTATTCTGAATGAATGAACTTGGGAAATAAATGTTAAATCAATTAATGGTCATGATATAACACAATTTTTTTGAATGTATAATAAAAGAGAATACTTTCTCATTATACCTACAAGTCTCCTGTTATTCAAAGTAAACATCTATAAGTAAATTGCATTAAAAGGTAAACAAATTAGCACAAGCCAAAAACATGATTTTATTTTTACAAAATACATGTAATTTGTTTGCTTTTATTATTTCCTAGATCCAGTAGTACAAAACCTTTAATTAATTAATTATTCTGAATGAATGAACTTTGGAAATAAATGTTAAATCAATTAATGGTCATGATATAACACAATTTCTTTGAATGTATAATAAAAGAGAATACTTTCTCATTATACCTACAAGTCTCCTGTTATTCAAAGTAAACATCTATAAGTAAATTGCATTAAAAGGTAAACAAATTAGCACAAGCCAAAAACATGATTATATTTTTACAAAATACAGGTAATTTGATTGCATTTATTATTACCTAGATCCAGTAGTACAAAACCTTTAATTAATTAATTATTCTGTTGATTTTTTCCAAGTATTTCTCAATTATATAAATAGACCCGGTTCCATTACAACCAAAGTTATCCCCTCAATAGTTGCATCCCGCGCTCGCGGGCGTTCTAATGATGCTCCCTCTTCTCTCTCTCCATTCTCTAATCAAAATGTTTGTAAACTTAATTAAATGTTTGCTCTGTGGGACCACAACTATCAATTGTTCCACTATTTATACAATTGCCGCCTTGTAGGGCAAGTAAGCGATGTCGTCGCTGTCGTTGGCTATCAGCAGATCGTCTATTGAACTCCAAGTGGCAGCCCATGAAATGATCGTTTTATTTCATAATTAGTAGTTGCCTCGAGCATTGATTTTGTAATTTATGTTAATTAGCCAGGCGTTTTTCTACGGAAATATGAATATTGTATTAGCTTTGGCGTTCGGTAGTAATGAGCGGCGCGCCAACGAAATTTCATGCTCTATGAGCTGGCCGAGAGAATTTCTACAAAAGTGTCACGGCGTCGTTTGTATATTATTTTTTTTATATTTTGTTAAGCCCTCACAGAGTTGAGAGTTAAGTGAGCCGGTTTCCGTTTCTGTCGAACTGTTATTTTCTAAGCTATTTTTAAGCTATTCATAAACAAGTTTTGTGTTTTAGCCAGTGGATTTCACGGTTTTTAATTATGCGTTAGTGGACTCCCTCATTGCTTAAATGTGGTTATAAATTGACGCAATTATTTACGCGTCACACCCAATCGATTTTGGATTTGCCCGCGGAACTTCGCCTCCCACTCTGGCCACAATGGAATTTATCACAATATTTTCTTCAACTATTCTCCCGCTGAGTGCTCAACTACTGGTTTCCTCTTATTTTTTGGCCCAGCCATTCGAAGCCTGGTTTTATGGCTTGTAAGCTTAATTACGAGTTAGCTCTGGGTTGTCTGAAAAATTAAGGAATTTTATGACTAGCCGTGTAACACTCATTAAAGTTGTCAACTCGAATTAGCTTACCAGAATATCTTTGGGCTTAATGACCTGTTCATCTGTCCCCACTACAAGATATCTCACTTTATTTCCCAACGCAGCTTCTGTGTGTGACTTAATGATGCCTTTGGCTCCGGCTCCGGCTGGAAGATCAAAAAAGCCAGGATAGGGCGACACCTTTCTAAAATCATCAATCATGGCAAATGCTTCCGCTTCTAGCACTTTGCCTAGAGACCCCTCAGATACAATGATACAAATACAGATACAGATACCAATTTGGTGTAGGTTACACTGAACGCTATTCAGCTTGTTAAAAGATATAAAATACGGTGGGTAAAAATTATGTTATCTGTAAAATCATACTTTTTACCATATATAGCTTTTATTTTAGAAAGGTAAAATGTTTGTGTTTTCCTGAGTTTTTTTAGGGACTCCTGAACCTGAGTTTAAATTTTATAGTATCAAACTTTCTAGGTCTAAAAAATATTTTTCTTCTTACTATAAGTATGTGTAAAAAGATTTTAAATTCCTATACTGTTGGAAAAGAAAACTTAACTTTAATAAAGTAATAAGGTCTTGAGGAAAATAAATGAAATAAATTCAATAATACCTTTATCATACCTTTAAGAGAACTTTCTGCGTCTGAAAAATATTTTGTTTTCTACTATTTAGTGTTTGTCTTAAGTCTTAAAAATTCCAATAAAGTTGGAAAATAAATTTTAACTTTAAGAATGTAAGAAGACCTTAAAGAAAAAAAATGTGACTTAAATAATTTGAAATAAGACTTTAACAGAAAGAAAGGCCTTCCAGCAGAACCAAAATATTCGCTTTCTACTTAACAAAGTACATCCAAAGTTCGACAATTATTTCTACAGATAGCCAGCTTTATTTTTCAGTATCCACAACGGGTCAGACATATTTTTCAAATATATTTCCCTTATATTATATATGTATTAATATATATTTTATTATCAATAAATAGTCATAATATTAAGGGAGCTTCTCAACTAAATAAAATATGATTTCTCACTGAGCAATGATCATCATAGCACCCCGAATTTTTCCCTAGTGTAAACGTAAGTTCGCTTATCGGGCGTCCACACAGATTCGGAATTGGAATTGGAATTGGATTCGGAATCGGGTTGTTTGGGTGTTGGAGCGGCGGGGACTCGTTACGAACTGGTTTTCGACTGCTAAGCAGTCACTTACTTATATTTATTAATTATCGTATCGATAGCTCTCTCGTTTGAGCTCGGCCCCGCGGGGCAAAAAGCCAAAATACAAAAAAAAAACCTCTAACAACAAAGATACACTTGGCATAGCGATTTTCAGCTCTTTTTTTGAGGGTTAATTCTCGGATTGGTTTGTTCTTTAACGATCGTCAGCAAACAAAAACAAAGAGCGACATCGACAACCAAAACAAACACAAAAGATATACAAAACGCATACACATAAACGACACACACAACACACAGATACTCGGCGGCGGCACACAGTTACAGAGCATAAAGTTCAGGCGGCGTGGCGCGGCGTCGAACTCGTGAAGTTTTTCTCCCGGCGCACTCAGTTCGATTCCGGCGATTTTCGAGCGCGGAGCGTTTAACTCGCACAGAAGAAATACGAAAAAACGCGAAACACGAAACTAAATCCGAAAAGCTTGTGAGTCAGCCGAAAAAAAAGTAACCAAAGTGCATCAGTCGGTGATTCTCGAAATGTTTCGTTGCCATGGCGCAAGTTCTCGTCAGTGTCGCCTTCGGAGTTAATTAATTTCGGCATAGAATTTCCATTAGCCCAAAATAAATACGTCTATCAGAGAGCGAAAGCGCCAAATGCTAATTAAATGCCATCGCAGAAAGCCGACCACTAAAGGCCATTAAGAAATGGGCATGACTCGTCGTCACGCCGGCGTTATGGTTCTCCCCGATTGCGACTCCCCAATCGGGGGCTACGATGAGTCAAAGTTTAACGAGAAGATAACCCACCTGACGCCCACCGAGCAGGAAGCAGTCAGGCGCTTCTGGAGGTAAAGATAATGGGGCCAGGTCTGCCCAGATCGATATCTCGCAAAGATCCGATGTGGAAGGAAGTCGCACTGAGAATTAATTGCGCTGGCGAAAAAATCAAAACCAAAATTGAGTTTATCGGATGTTGTTTTTTGTGTGTCTGTGGTGTGTGTGTTTTGTTGTGCTTTGCGGAGGTGTTAAAAGGTGTGAGCTTAAGTGCGAGTTTTGTGTGGCAATGAGCGCTAATGTCAACAAATAAATGGTTATTTAATAACAAATTTGATGGGAAGTGGAAATTATAGACAGAGTTTGGTTATTGAAATCTTTGGAATTGATTTTGAAATATATTAATTTGCATTTAAATTGCAATTAATAGATAATTATAATTGTAATTGTAATTAAATGTAAATTGTGTGGAACTTTTTTTAAGAATTGCATTTTAAGAAGGCTTAATTTCTTAAAATTCTATTGAAAACAATGTTAATATGCTTTGGAAATAAGTTTCATATATTTTGCAATTACTGCATTAAAAATAAATTTTTAGTTTATATTCTTTATAATATTTTTTACTATTTATTAAATTTTATTTATTTTGACTTTTATTTACTCAACTAAATTTCTATTTATTTTTCAAGAGGTTATACCTTTTCTTTTCATAAATTTTAATTTTTATACCTTTGCAGTGAACTGATAATACTTATTTAGCGCTATGATTGAAAGATTTGAGCGAAACGAGTTGCATGCTTCTCAGTTGTTTAATGTTCAAAGTTAAGACAAAGTCTTAGATTCTTAAGTTCTAAAATTCCTACAACCAAAAACCAATTTAAAAACTCAATAACTCAATAACTCAAAAAGTTTATTTGCATCCAGGACTCCTTTACTTCATAATACCCTCTGCAAGGGTATGATAATTCATCCAGTTTCTAATTTGGCACGCTGGTAGATGAATTTATTATAACATTTAACTTTAAGAATGTGGAAATCATTAAGTACGATTTTGTTGTTAGATATGTACTTGCTTTAATATAATACAAATTATCTAAAGTTATACAAAGTGCACTCCCAACTAAAGAAATCTTCCAGAACCCCAGAATCTTTGTCGAATCCAATTATAATAATTTCTAATTATGACAACGATCGCATAAACACAGGGAAAAGCCGCAACAAATTGTGGCTAGACAAATGTAGAAGGCAGAAGGCATAAAAACAACAAGTTTCGTGTATCATAATCATAAACACGCATATTAATTTGGTCTGCAATCCAAAAATACGCGATGCCGCAACCGTTCCACATGAATGCAACTTTTTTCGGAGGCGGCGGTGGCAGAGGCAGTGCGTCCATGTCCCCTGTCCATGTCCATGACAGGCCTTTTTCCATTCATGTATGTAACATGCATACGAACGAAAACCGCATAAATCAGTTGACGCATAAATTTTCATTTTACATAAATTTTTCAAATCGGGCAAAAGATGGAAACGTGAAAAATGAGTCGAGAAATATGGCAGCAAATTGCCAGACGGCTTTCAATTTGACTCCTTCACAAGGCACATAACATAACATATTTTATTTATAATATTTTCAAATCAGCAAACGCTGTTGTTTGGCCAAAACATGACAGCCAATTAATTGATCCTCGCTCAGGTGAGGCTTATTTCGGCTAATTGCATTAGGACAATTTGGCGGGATCCTCCGGCTGCTCAGTTCCTTCTCCTTGGCCTCCTTGGGGGAACGAAAACAAATTATAAATAATTGCAGTTTCCGCTTCCAGCAAAGTGGAAAAATGAAAAATGCTGCACGCATGTTACGTTTTCCAGGAAAGCCGAATGAAAATTGGAGTAGGGATCACGGCGGCGGCAAAGTTCACTAATGAGTTCTGCTGGCAATGGGAGTGGGAACGGGGCTGGACGAGAACCATTCCTCCTCCTGGGCATGGGGATGGCCCACAGATTATTGGGGATTTTGTGGCGCGCGCATATTTCCAAAGATGTTTCCAAATACCGAAACAAAAGGGGCGACAACAAGAACTCAAAACGCTGACAGCTTGATATATTTTATTATAATTTCTTCCCTCCGGCAAGTGTGATTTCTATCTATATCTGCTCCTCTTTTAGAGAGCTTCCCAAGTACACAGTAAAAATTAGATTTATATAAACTATTTAATAGCTGAAATAATATTGAAATCTTTTTGTTGTTAGCTTAGGATATAAAATATATATTCTTATAGCTTTGTGAAACACCAATAAAGTCCTGTAAATTCTTATATTTATTCTATTTTACAGAAAACATGAAAAACAATAAGGGAAATTTAATTATTTTATTTTATTGATATTTTTCTATTGATACTTAACTTAAGAAAAACCTTTGTGACTATTTAATACATTAAAATATTAATATAATAATATAATATCTTTTTGAAACACCAAAAGAGTCCTGTTAGTTCCTTTATTTATTCTAATTTACAGAAAACATTAAAAACTATAAAGGAAAGATTATTTTATTAATATTATTTTATTGATACCCAACCTTATTGATACCCAAAAACCTTTGTGACTCTTTAAACTCTCAGTTTGATATCAAAAATCAATTAAAATAAAAAGTATTTCATAAATTTATTTTATTGTTATAATTTTAATATTTTTCTCTCACTGTATCCGTGCATTTGTCGCATTCTGTGTCGAGTGTGTGCCTTGCATTGATTTATTTTTAAACCTGATAGCAAAGGCAAATACAGTCGCTTCTCCGGCATTTCGCAAGCGACTCCGCCGCTCTGTTATTGTTTGCTCAGGCCCTGTAATCTTTCATTATAGGTCTTAAGATATTGTTTTCTTTATTTGCCAATTTCCTAACAAGAATTTCCTTGCTCCGACTCGTTTCCAGGTCGCTGGTTTTGCGGAGTCAACGCGCCTTCATTGAGGAAAATGGTAAGTTGAACAAAAAGCCGCGTGGGCCGAGTATAAGTATGAAAACGTGTCTCAGACCCACATGGCGACCAGATTGGATGTGGGTCAACCTAACGCCCGCACAGAAATCCGCAAAGCCGGGCCAACACCCACCGTGTTAACAATACACTTAACTTGAGGCCGAAAAGGCGAAAAGGCAAATTTGTCACAGCGGCGCCGCCGCCGCAAACGCACTTTTCCAGAGTCCAAGAGAACCCAGCCCACGCCACTACAGAGAGATATATCTTGGACTGTGACTCCTTTATGGAAATCACTTTTGGCAAGACCCACACTCCCCTTTCCGCAAAAATGCAGCTTTTAATTAAGCCACACTGAGACCGAGAACTGGTTTCTCGGCTTTAACGCAAATATTTTCTTCGATATCAAATAGTTTAGTCTCATTTTGGTTGCCAATTTATGACAAGCGGATGTGAGTTGACAGTTTTGTGTGGGCGTGGCAGGCTCTGATAGGTCATGTCTCGTTCTCTTTTTCGGCCTCAACTTCAGCGCTAATTGAAGCAATTAAAATGGGCAACGTAAATGTCAGCTGGCCCCGCGATTTCAGCTCATTAGCCACACACGAAGTGTTTACCATAATTTTTAGAGAAATACCTAAAAACGACCAAAGTTTATGACACGTTGAAAAAATCATTAAAAACAAAAAACCATAAACCACTGCAGCAACCTCCTCAAGTAGCCGCCTGAAAGGGACAACTTTAATTGGGTAATTAAAGTGCAGTCATAAATAGGCTGAATCCCGTCTGGGGAGCACTAAAAAAAAATAATTAAAGGGAAAACGCAATATGTGGAAGGAAATAAAAGGGATTGGGAAGAAAAATAATAATATTATTAGAGGCAAAGTATTGGTTTCTTAGGAAAATATTTTAATTAATATTGTAATATTTTTTGGCCTTTATATGGAATTCATATCTTATATGGGGGAACCTTTCGAAATAAGAAAGTAAAAATATGTTTAGTATAGAGTGTTGTGATAATTATAATAATTAATAATAAACTTATAGGGAAAAAAATGATTTTAATGTATAATTATTTTTATTGAATAGAAGTGAACGATTAAACCTCCAAAACGTATTATTATAACTTAACTTTCAAGAGAAAAAGACCTGCTAGGTACAAGTTTTTTTACCTTCATTAATTCCTTGAACTTTAATTAATTTTTTAAATATTAAAATATATTTCCAGCACCTTTTTCAGCAGTCAAACTATATACAAACGAAAATCGTAAAGTTCAATTATAAATATCGAGTGGAATATTATTGGAATATTGGAATATTGGAATATTGTTAAGTGAGGAGTTGCTCAGATCTTTTAACCATTGATTGAAAATTATAGCCATTTGGCAACGAGTAGAGTATCTTGATTATGGCTAATATACCCATTATTCACTTATTTTATATTTGGCTGTCGCCTTTTCATTTTCTTTTTTTTTTTCCCAGCTGTCAAGTGAGTTTGGGGCATGCAATTAGATCGAACAGCGTTGCACGTGTTTTGCATAATTAAATTTTTGCGCTTTCCGATAATTTGTGACTGTGGCTGTGGCAGTGGCCGCTGCGGCTCTTGCACCGTTAGCTTCATTAGCCGGCGCAGCTGCAACTGCGAATGCCGCCTACCTCGGGATAAAGCCCCCATATGAGCAAATTGTGCACATGTCCCAGTCCGTCGGGCCAACCAGTTTGGATTTTTGTGTACAAATACCCTTGGTTGAGGGGTACATTCTCTATTAAACTATGTACATATATTTTAGATATTTCAGGTAAAATTCCTTTACACAAGAAGTCTTACTAAGAAATATTTTAAATGTTTTGAGTACTTAGAATAATTTAAATTCTAAGCAGAAGTTGCAGAAGTTTTTTAAATACTTGTAAAAGCCATTTAGATATACCTTTTTGTAGAAGTTATGGTTTCTTTTAATTAAAAAAGATATCTTACTATATATTTTATGACAATAAATAATGAAATTGTTTAAAAATACAAGGATATTAATTTTAAATAAAGAACATATAAAGTATAACAAAATAATTTTATTTCAAAATGAACAAAAATATCATTAGAACAAAATAGCATTATTTTAAAATACAGAAAATATGAAATACAAAGCAGAAAAACCTTAAAAAAATATCCAAAAGTATTGAAATATTTTTAAAGATTCATAAATATAAACTAGTAATTTTTTCAAGACCCCCAAAAGTGTATTCAAACTCCAACTGCCTGAATTTCCTTTAAATTTCATTCACAACTCGGTCTCATTTTGTATGCTGGGCAGCAGCAGCGGCATCGGCATCATTCACCAAGACGCCTACGCCGAAAATGTAGTCATTACAAGAGGGGACTGATCAACATGGAAACGCTCACGATAATGATGATGATCGGGAGACTGGGACACGGATACATATACGCTCGTGTGCCTCGCTCGAGCATGATCGTAATTCAGAGCTTGTGATCGGAGTTGGGTTAATTTCTTAATTTTTATGTGAGTCGGGTGCGAGAATACGATTTATGTGACTGTATGTAGGTGCCCTTATAAGGCCAGCAGATTGTCGGGTAAATGAAGTTGTAAACTCACCGAAAACATATGGTATTTGCAAGATGTCAGTGGTTATTTGGCTTGCAAATTGACTGGGAAAGTTGGCTATAAATTAATGTATTTAATATATAATAAATAATATTTATATATGCCTTTCAGCTTTCATTGGCTCTCTTGTAGAGTACCATTGATTATAGCTGCTTTAATATGTAGTTACCCCTCAATTAGGGTACATTTATGGAGCCACATTCCTTAAACGCCCACAAAATGCATAAACAACAAAAAATAAACACCACAAGCCATGCCAAATTTGAATGGAGTGTGTGTGGTGTGTGATTCGGCGATTAAATGTGTCTACAAGTGGTGGGTGTGTGTTGCTGAGCGTTGATAATTAAGCCGGTGATCAGATTTGGCCGTAACCCTGGAGCCGCCAGCTAATTACGGCCACTCGCTGAGGAGCTCTGCTCATCAATATGCGCGGCCGCTTAACACGTATACGCCGCGTTGGCCCAGCAACACTTTCACAGCCCACGTGGAAGCAGATGCGTTTCTTCCAGCCCACGCTGGCGTTGTATATATTTTTATGAATGAAAAGTGAAAATCCCAGCGTTTTCCCTTTCAATCCAGAGAGCTAGCAGTTCGCCAACAGATGGCGACAGCTCGGAGCTTTATTTCCTCCGATTTTCCCCGCGATTTGATAAGCGTGGCTAAATGGTCGCGTATCTTATCGGTCTTAATTTGCTGCATGATGAATAAAGCGAGAATTTGATACTCTGCCGGCTGGCCAGTTGGTCGAAGGTTCGCACGGGGAGCAGACCGTAGTTTTCCTTGATTTTTTCCGATAAATTGGAGGTCAGCCTCAGGAATTTCAAATGGTTTAAGTGCAAATTCAAGTAACCCATTAAGAAACTATGCTGTGGATTCTGTTTTGGCTGGGGGTCTTGTGGCTCCGATACCAGGCCAAAGTTCCGCAAGAAAGTGAGTGATTATGAATGCAAATAAATATATATCAGACAGGCGGTGTTTGCTTTTGGACTTTAATTCGAATAAATGTTGTTCGTGTCCCTGGAAAAGCTGTGGCTATTACCGCAATTACTTGAATCATTATTTTCATTACTATTCCACTCGATTACTGCCAGCGTAAATATCTCAAAAGTTGCCTCGGGCCTCGGCATAAATCATTAAAAATGATTCACCTGGTCAAGAGCGTTTTTTATCTAAACGAACCAAAATTAGTTATTATAAGGCGCAATTAAGCATAAATAGGGCACGAATTTATCTCACGGATTCCGGGAACTGCGCCTTTTTCTGCCGCTTGCGGCTCAGGTTACCAAATCCAAACTCGAAACGTGTTTGATGGAGGGCAGGTGCGCCGCTGCACAGACGCAGAAAAAGATACAAAAGGGAGATACACACACACACGCGTTTTTTTATTGTTTGAATACCGGGAATCGAACGCTGACGCGTGACCTTGGCTAGTGACATCAAGACGCACCGCATCTGAGAGATACTTATTTCTTATTCTCTCCTTTGCAGCTCGTCCGGCGTCTGGCGGGACTAATGGCGGTACCTCCTCGAGTGCCTCTGCTCCTGCTGGAGCCAGCCGCTCTGTGCGCAGCTGCAACTGCTGTCCCTATGGCTACCACATCGACCTGGACTTTGTGCGCTACTGCGAGGCCCTGGCCCAGGCGAAGCCCAGCGAGGAGGAGCAGCGACGCCGGGATCGCCGAAGGTCGCGCAAGTCCATGGAGTTCATGCTGGGCTTCGAGAGTCTCTTTGGCACCGACTGGCAGGCGGAGTCGCGGGTTCAGGACAAGCTAATGGAGGTACGGAATAGTTCAAAATAATAATAACAAACTTCAAAGGAAATCGAGAGAATAGATTTATATGCAAATTTTTACCAAATGAAAGCGATCGAAAATAAAAAACCCAAAATCTTCTAAGTGCTTGAAACTATCTCTTTGAATTATATCTTGATAGAAAGATAAAAGTGCCAAATCGCTAGTTTCTATCTCCATCCAAATCCCGGGTGGCGTCTCCCGGGTGGCCTCCTTTGATCTGTCATCTTCCAGAACTGAATGCGCAATTAATATGTCACCTCTTGCATTTCTATCCGTGCCACAGGCCCCACATGAAAGCGAGCCGGATTCGCCGCGGCCCATTGGCGGCACACAGTCGTCGTCGCCGGCGGTGTACACCACCATGCCCTGCTACCGCCCGCGCTCGTCGTCCGTGCCGCGCTTCACCTACGGCAGCATCCCGCCCCGCTCGGAGTCCCCCTTTGGCACCGCCTCCTCCACCTGCTCCTCGCTGCGCGGCGGCGTCGAAAGCGATGCGGCGGTCTACCAGCAACGCCATCATCGTCCTGCAATCAGTCCGCCGGAGACGCGGGCCTTCCTGCACGACGCCCTCGACGAGGTGTGCAGCGACTTTGAGCGGACACTGGAACGGACCTCGGTGAGGAAGCGGAAGACCACGCCCTACAAGGGATCCTTGTCCATGGATCGGAACAACAACAAACTGAGCTTGAGCCTCAGTCTGAGCAATGGTCATGGTGGATTGTTTAAGGAGCAACCAAGGAGTCATCGACTGGGCAACAGCACGTGGGACCGGTACTTTGATGTGGCAGGTGAGTGTGGGCGGCCGAAACAAGTGCCGAAAATAGCGGGTTAAAAAGATCTAAAATTATTAGTTTCTGGCTCTGCACTGGGAGAAATATTTGCAATCGATTGGGTGAAAAAAAGTATTACATTTAGGATTTTTTATATAATTTTTTTATAATAATAGATTATTTTAGGGGCTGTATGTTGAATTTTTAGGATATTACGGCTGCGAAAGGCTTTGTACATAGTGCTACCTTTAAATAGTTATTTTTCTTAAATAGAAATAAATATTAAATTTGACAATTAAATCGATTATAAAGATATTTTCTTAATAATTTAAAATAATGTTTATGGAAAGCTCTTAAGAACTCTTAAGAAATTAACTGAGATCCTTAAAGAAAGTGTTAGTTTTTTGTTTCATAAATGCAGTTTATGCAATGTAGCAGATCCAAAACTTTTCTATTGTTACAAAAATCCAAAATTAACTAACAATAGCTCCTTAGACCCCTTAAAAATTTGCTATTTTTATTTACTATACTTTTAAATGATTTATTTTGTTTGTTCTGTGTAGTGGAAGATGATTCATAGAGCCATCTTAGATACGCCTTTGGCAGATACTTTTGCTTTCTTTTCTTAGCAATTAGCGCTGCTGCGGCACATGTGACATTTTTACGCACGAAAGTGTGAAAAATTTGGCGAAACTCTCTGTAGGCAATTGAAAAAAAACCACACAGTGGAATGAAAAGGGAAAGTTTAGGTTACAAATTAAGAAAATCTTACTTAATAACTTAAAATTATGGGTAAAAGTTCTCAAGTTCAAGAATTTGAAGTATAAAATAGGTTTATAACTTTGATAAATTTATCTATTATGCTTGCTTTATTTTCAAGTTATTATAATTATATTTGTACCCTAATTAATGACCACTTACACCCATTGTCCCCTTGAAGTTGTCATCTCTGCAGCTGTGCTTGCAGATCAAAGGACATTTCGTCATCCATAAAGTTTGTTACAAAATAGAAGAGCCAACAAATCAAAATGTAGACAAGAGTGCAGTTACAGTTCAGTGCTGGCAGCTCCAAAGATACAAAGATAGAGATATTCAAATTCAAATTCAGATACGGTTGCCTTGGATCTTTGGCATTTGGAACTCAATTGGGTGCCTGTGTCTGCCACTTGCAACATGGGGCAGCCGCAGCTTGAAGGCATTCGTATCTTAAATCAATTTGAAATGCGCATTTGGCGCTCAATTTGCATGCAAATTTTCGCTCCAGCTCCAGCTCGTTTTTCTCGTATTTGTTGATGCCATAAATTTGCCATAAAGTGTGCAAAAAAAATCACGGCAAATAAACAAATCAAATTGTCGCGTTTCGGTTCTGATTCGTTTCTATTCGTTTCCCCTTCCCTTTCTGATTTTTTTTGGCCAAAGAGTTGTCATTGATTAATGTGTGTATATAGTTTGCTGTAACTTGGTAACATAATTGTTTAAGTACAAGCTTTCGCAACGAACCGAAAACATGGCCAAAAGACATTTGCCTGCCAAAAATAAAAAAGAACAGACAAAACATTTCTAACAATGGATGAATGCCAAATAAAATAAATGCGTGCAACCTTCGAGCCAAAGTGCGGGTCCCACCCATCCTTAGTATAGAAATCTATCTCAAAATTAAATCGTAAATCATTATATCAAAAGGTTATTTATAGATTTCAATTTGCTGGAATTTTTCAAAATAAATCAAACTATTTTGCTTTTCAAAAATTTAATTGGCAAGACAGATAAGATATATTTGATAATAATTCAAGGGTCTCCCATTTGATCATTTGTTTGCGTTAAAAGCTGACGATGATTTATGCAGACTTGGCTCGTTTTCCTGGCCTTGACTGAGAAACCTCAGCGATATGCGAATTGATGTGCAAATAGACAATCAAAAATCAATACTATTTGCCTATCAAATGGCCCATGGAAAAAAATGTAAACAAAGCAAATGGGCGTCTCTCGCTCTTCTTGGCCGGAATTCTCTCTCTTTTTTTGCCCACGTCACCGAAATTATCACTATCAGCATTTGTTAATAATTGTGCATTTAGCTTATCTGCTCACAAACACCACGAAAATGTTGCCAACTTCCCTTGCTCTGGGTCTTTGTTTTTTTCTATTATTTAATTTGTATTTGCAGAGTCTTATCGCTGCGCTCTGGCTCTTGCCTTTGCTCTCAGCAAATTGGTTGCTGTTTTATTTCGTTGTTAGTACTAGTAGACATTTTTTTTTTTCGCTCCCCTTTGCCGTGTTAAATAATAACACAGAAATCTCTACTGCTAAATGGTTTTTTGTCGCTCTTCACGGGGCTTTTGGCGCCGCCGATGATGATGATGATGATGGTCGCCGCCGAATGAACGAAAAAACCCGGAGAGCAGCAGTTGGTCGACGACTTTCGAACGAATAGCATAGAAATGCGTCGGTCTGGCTGCGAAACAAAATACTTACAATAAATATAATACGAAATGCCTTAAACGAAACTAAACTAATCAAAAACGAGTGTTATGTAGTTAGGACGTGTAAATGTTAACAAACGAATTAATTGCGACTAAAGTACATGAAAATATGTGACATAAATTCGAGAGCAGCCAAGAGGAAAGTAATTCGACAATTAAAACATAAAAAAAATATAACAATATAATCAAACACCGCAATAAACTTCTGATATAAATCAACAGAACAAACTAAACTTATAGGCGCCAATAAATCTCATAAACTATTATAAGCACATAACATAAATTACAAAAAAAAATACAGCCCCTAAAATCGGCTGTTAAAATTCGAATTTATATTTTTTTAAAATATATATAATGCCAACGATTCTACGAAAATTGAAATATGAACTTCTACGAAGTGAGTGTGCATGTTCTTGTGGCCCGCACTGTGACGCAGATAACATGTGATGAGTTTTCGCTTTGATCTGTGTCTTTACGCTTTGCTTCGACTGCTGAAAAATCAGATAATTTAATATTGCTTAATACAACCCAGCGCCTTAATTAGCACCCGCTAAGATAAGATACAATAGAGAGCAAAATAATTATAACACAGAATCTAACAAATATTTGCTACGCTTCGGCGACAATCAAGTGCAATGTCTGCTGCCTTGGCCCAGAAAGAACGCTGCCAAGTGCAGTGCCGCGTAGTGCCTTTGCTAACCAACTGCTAAACCGAATAAATCAATAATAGAAAGTCAAGACATGTTTTCCACGTCGGAGGATGCCCTGCCCCAAAAACGGAGGCGGGCGGCCAAGAGGAGTCTCAAGCTGAAGCCGGACACCAAGCCGAACGCGGCCAAGAGCTGGTGGAGCGACTGTAGGTTCATTAGCTTAAGGAGCCGCTCGTTTAGAACTATCTTTCCACAGTTTTAACTTGGTTCTTTGCTAATTAGTTGGGCCATAAAAACTGATTAATTATGCCCCGGTCAATGCGCTATTCCGCGTCACGCGCCGCCATCGCCCTCTCTTCAGAGCGCCTTGGCCAAAAGACGCTTAGCCAAATTGGCACCGCTAGCTAAAAAATAAACTCACTGAGAGAAAATGGTTATTGGGGATGCCAAAGAAGTTTCTATTAATTTAAATTTATTAAGAAGAGTCCCTAAATGATTTTTTTTTACAGTTTCGTTTTTATCTTGAAGATTCTTATAGCTTTCCCAAGATATAAAAGTAAAAGCTTGAAGTTATAATTGTAAGTAATTACATTTATTTAGCTGGAACCCCTTGCCATAATTAAATATATTTTTATATAATTTTTAAAGTTAAATAAAAATATTTTAGAAATCGCTTTAGATTCTGTCTGTAATCTACTTATTTTTGAGAGACTTAAGGCTTAAATGAACCTGATAAATTATAAATATTTTTTAAGTATACACAACCTTTTAGAAAAAAAAATATAACAAATATGTAGATATTTCTGTCTTCATAAAATTGAGGTATAACGCGTAATTTAATAATTAAATAACCAAATCTAAAAGGGAGAGGCTTTGTAAATAGCTAACAATTAAGTCAGAATTATTCATTTATTGAAATATTAATTTGTATTCTAATATGAGAACTATGGAAACTCTCAGCTGAATTTTGACTCAGGACAATGGGCAACAATTTGTAACTTAAGGGGATAAGTTTAGCTTTAATTTAAACATACTAAATATATGAAATTTGCAAGTTCTAAAGACTACCTACATTATTTAGCAATAGTACTGAAATTTTTTCTTTGTGTAGCAGCACAAAAATAAATAATATGTTGACGAAAAGTTCGTTGCACAGCGAAATTAAGTAATAGCAACAAAGTGGGCGGAAAAGTGGATGGGGGGCCGCCGCGAAAAAGACTCGGCAAGGCTGACAGCCCCCGAGATGAGTAACGAATGGCGGCGGATCGGGGGGCCACAGTGCGTATGGGTAATGTTTGACAAATGCAGGGACCGAAATAGACCAAATAGTAGCCACATATCAGCTGGTCATAAATTTCGCTCCCTCTCCCTCATATATGTACGATTTGCGTGTGTCAAGTAAAATACGCCAACAGCCTTGTGTCGCATGTAAATAAAAGGTAATAAACAGATACACCCGTAGGTATGTGTGCCAGGGTGATAAACAAAAACTAATATTGAATAATGCCCCGAGAGTCGCTTATCTTCAGACACACACACTGGGTTGATCGAGTGACTTTTGGCTTTTATTTCGCGTGAATTAAATTATTTGCAAGGCGGCGAACTCTGGCACAATTATTAAAATTAGATTTGAGGAGAAATCGCATTTATCAGAGCTTTTTGCCATGTTTTTGGTTTTTTGTTTGCTTTGGGCCGCCCGCGAGTGCAGTCGCTGATGGCAAGCTTGCAAATCAAGATCGTTTTGACCAGGAGCGGCAGACCAAGTAACCCTTAAAGATATTCCAGATGCATCTTTGATTTAATCCTTAATTTCCTCTATTTTTTCAGACTCCTGCATAGCTGGGAATCGATCGCCGACGGGCACGCCACGCCCCTTCCTGCGCTCCAACACTCTGCCCCTGCAGCAGCGTCCCAGTCCGGCGGAGGTGCAGTATGAGAGCTACGTGCAGGCCACGGTGGCGGCCAATGCCAAGTCCCCGGTGGAGCAGCTGGAGTCCCTCAAGGCACCGGGTGTTGCACCGCCTCCCCCACCCAGGCGCCACCACCTCCTGGCCAGCAAGGAGGAGCGGCCGAAGGAGAATGGCTCGGTGAGCGACAGTTCCATGCAGTCGCCGGTCACCTCGGAAGCTGGCCCGGCAGATCCACAGACTCTCTGCCAGATACGCGAGCAGATGTCCCGGAGCCTCACGCGACTCAAGGAACTGGAGGAGGAGGTCCAGGTCATACCCGGCCTGAAGCTGGAGATCACGACGCTGCGTTCCGAGAATCAGAGTTTGCTGCGCAAGAACGAGGAGCTGCTGCGGGGCCAGCGACAGACGCCGTCGCCTCCGAGTCCTGGGTTGAAGACCGCCTCGCCCGTGCAGTTCACGCCGCAGCGGATCAGCCCCGTGTCGCTGGAGAGCCTGGGAGCCCGCATCCGCAGCAGTTCCACCTCGGCCTCGCCCTCGCCCAGCGTCGTCCGGCGGGATGTGTCCACCCAGGCGGTGGTGCGTCCGCCCTCCACCCGCGACGTGTCCGTGGGCCACCAGCCCAGCACGCGGAACTCAGGCACCCAGCCCTCGGAATCCGTTTACTCCAAGGCGGAGCTGGAGCAGAAGGTGGAGCAGGCCCTGGCCAACGCCCAGAGGCAGCAGCGCCGGAAGCTCATCTCGGTGGGCACCCAGATGTATGTACCCCAGCGGGAGCAGCGGGACTCGGGCGTGCAAACCCAGCCGGAGCGGCCCAAGCTCACCCACAACGTGGCAGTCACCGCCAAGCCGGCGACGCGGGAGAACTTCACCAGCTGCAAGCCGGAAGTGCGTCATGTGGGCAGCTCCCAGGATCGGCTGGACGATGTGCTCTGCGAGAAGTGTGCCGTGAGCAAAAGGAGCGTGGCCAGCGGCCCGGAGACTCCTTCTCAGCCGGAGAAGGTCAAGCCACCGCCCCAGCTGCCGGGACGCAGCAACACCTTCAGCTTGGGCGAGACCGAATCAGCCTTGGTCCGCAAGACCATCGCTTGCCAGACGCCAGTCACCGTGGTCCACAGTGCCGGCAGCCAGACCACCACGGCCTTTGTGCGCTCCACCGGCGCACAGGTGAAGCCCCAGCATCAGCACTCTTCGGTGCAGTGTGGAGCGGAGCAGGTGACCCGCCAGACGGACACCGCGGGCCTGCAGCGCCTCAGCAGGAGTGAGACCAAGACGGAGCAGGTGGCCGAGTCGGTGGCCAAGCCGGCCACTCGCCATGCCGGGAGCAACACGGACAAGGAGGTGGCGCCGGAGCCCGTCAAGGTGCACACCACCCACTCGGCCTGCAACACGGAGGAGGTGCGCAAGCGGGATGTGGGCTGCGGCGACATCGTCAAGCCGCACATCTCCATTGCCTGTGCGGCCAACTACTGTGATTCCTGCAAGGAGGCCATCCAGGACATGGCGCGCGGCTTCAGCAAGGCCAGTCCCACCGCCACGCCACGATCTGCGGGAACTGGGCGGCGCTCCATGTCGGCGGACTCAAGGATACCCAGGCCCAAGCACCTGACCAGCCCGAGTCCCGTGCGCAAGGAGTTCAAGCGACAGAACACCTACACGCTGGCCACGCCCTCGCCCACGCCCAGTCCGCAGGTGGAGCGGAAGGCGCGATTGAGGTAATGTAGCCCACTGTAAGGGTTTGTGACCTAGCTAGGTTTGACTCTGAGCTTTTAGTCGAGTTTCGAACCTCATCAGGAGCTCTTGCGCAAAATCCAAAATTCGAAGCCAGAAATCCATAGTCCTTTCGCTCGAGTGAGTTTTGACCTTCAGTCGAGTTTTGGTTTTCGCGCTGGCACCATCCCAGCATCGCTTTTTTTGTTTTTTGTTTGGATTTTGGTTTTCCGCATGGTGCTGCCAATGTTCTCCAGCCTGAGCAGCTTCACCTGCTACCCGCTGCTGGTCAGCGGGTGCTCGGCCCTGCTCCTGACGTGGGTTAAGGCTCTCTGTAGGATGCATCCCCTCCCTTACTCATCAAGGTTGTTTTTTTTCCAGCTCCCTGCAGGAGAAGCCCCCCACGGTGTCCAGCTTCCAGACACCCGATCCGCTGGACGAAATCCAGAGCTTCATCCGTCAGCCGCAAAAGGATCTGGAACTGAGCCTCAGCCTCCTGGGCGACGATGAGTTGGTTGTGCGCGAGGAGAAGCGGGTGAGCATTAGCTGGTCACGGGATGCCTCGCCAGCGCCACTCATGACTTCCTCGGGCACCACCAAGTCCGAGTCGCCGGAGTCACAGGAGCCATCGATGAGCACCTCCAGCGACTCCAGTCCGCCGCTGGACGTGCAGATAGCCCAGGGAGCGCGCAAGAAGTCCAGCACGCCACTCAAGTCTAGTCAGAGCGAGGGCTCCCAGGTGACGGTGATCGAGAAGCCGGCCACCAAGGCCCAGCTGCATCAGCTGGCCCAGGCAGATACGGAGCCGCGAAAGAAGTGAGCTTGATTTTCATATAAATATATCATTAATTAATTATAAAATTTATTATAGAACGGAACTGTCCCCGGGCTTCCAGGATGCCCTCAAGACCATTAACAATTCGCTGCTGAAGAAACTGGGCGCCAAGCCCATCTCCTCGCACAGCCTTAAGTCGGCCAAGGCCACCATCCAGGAAAACTGGTTCATCAACTCCAGCACCGGCAAGTCGGATCCCCACCAGGTGGAGGACTACCTCGACTACTTTGAGTCGCTGTCGGTGCCACTGCTGGAGTATTGTGTCAACCTTTCCGACAACAATGTGAGTCTTTAACTAAATTATTTGATTTTAGAGGATTTATCAACAGTTCAACAATGTTTGAATTTGTTATTAAACTTTTCAAGTATAATTTACTTAGGGGGGTTTTCTTTCGTTTTATGGGTGCTTTTATCACTTTTCTTATCAGATCTAAGATTGAGGTCGTACAAGATTGGAAGAAAATTAAAAAAAGCACTGTATAACTTCAAGTAGTTCTAGGGTGAAGTTTTGTATATACAGAAAAATATTAGAGCTTTTTAAGAATAAGAATAAATATTGTATAGTTTTGAAGGGATTAAAATTTATGTATTTATAATATTTAGCACACAGTAGTTTTTTAATAGGAATTCCCAGTGGCAGCTTGTTACTATTGTCTATATTGTCAATATTGTCACGTTTCTCAAAGTTATTCATATAAATATTTAAAATTTTAACAGAATAAAATGTAACATTTTAAAAACATTTTCCACACAAAGAAATTAATGTTTTCTAACCATATTGTAATTAGTTTTTTAATACAAATTCTCTATGGAAGCCTGATGTTTAAGGAAAGTCATGTCTCTCAAAGTCATTTATATAAATATTTATAATTTTAACAGGATTAAATGTTACAATTTAAATATATTTTCGAAACAAATAATAAAATGTTTTGTAATAAAAATTCTGAATGGAAGCTTGAGGCAATAATGTTTAAAGAAAGTCACGTCTCTCTCAAAGTCACGTCTGTTAAAGTTATATATAATTATAATTTTAATAGGATTAAATGTTACTAGTTAAGGACAGTTTTCATACAAAGAATTAATTGGTTTTGAAACATATTCTAACTAATTTTTTAATAAAAATTCTCAATGGAAACCTGAGGCAATAATAGGTATTTAAAGAAAGTCACGTCTCTCGAAGCTATTTATATTTGAGCACGTTTTTTTCAATGAATTTTAAGAATTCCTTTTTAAATACTAAAAAAACAAGTAAACCGAAAATTAAAAAAAAACTAATTAAAGCTACTTATATTTTTTGTAATATAAATTAAGCTATTAAGCTTTTAATATATTTCTTAATATTCTCTCTAATTAACGTATATATTTTATTTAAAAACAGGGCAACACAGCCATGCACTATGCGGTCTCGCACGGCAACTTTGACGTAGTGTCCATACTGCTGGATTCTAAGGTTTGCGACGTAAACCAGATGAATAACGCCGGATACACATGCGTGATGCTCGTATCGTTGGCCAAGCTGAAGCAGCCGTCCCATCGCACAGTCGTCGAGCGACTGTTCAAGATGGCCGACGTCAACATACGAGCCAAGAAGGTAGGTAAGGGGCCTCTACGCTCCTCTAAGGTTACCCGAAAAAGCTGACCCCTTGGAACACTCCCCCTACTAACCTCTGACCTGCCCTGCACTATTTTTTGCATCCGAATACCCACAGCACTGCCAGACCGCCTTGATGCTCGCTGTGTCGCATGGTAATGCGGACATGGTCACCATGCTCCTGGACGCCGGGGCGGACATAAATATCCAGGACGAGGATGGCTCCACGGCGCTGATGTGCGCCGCCGAACACGGTCGGGTGGATGTGATCAAGCACCTGCTGTCGCATCCGGAGTGCGATTCGCTGATCAACGATGTGGTGGGTTTGGAATATATTTAAAAATCTGAAAAAAGGAATTTGTAATTTTTTAACTTTATTTACTTATCCAGGATGGCAGCACCGCCTTCAAGATCGCCTGGCAGGCCGGGCACCGGGACGTGGGTTTGCTTTTATATGTCCACGAGCAGATGCTGCGCAGCAAGCTGCCCAATCGTGGCGAGCCCTCAAGGACCTCTTTGATGTCCTCCTCGAGGCACAAGCGACAGCCCTCCCAGTAGAGCCGAAAGCCATATCGTATTAGCGGCCAAAAAACGAACAAATCAGCGTCCTTGAGTCCTTTAAGCATTTCTTAGCGTGGAGCTGCCACTACACATTCCAGGGCGGACACAAAGGAGCAGCCAACACACACATATATGTATAATGTATAATTAGACTTCGTTTGTCATACGTTTTTATTTATTTGTAAATCTAATTTAGTGCTAATGTCTGTAGTAGAAGTGTTTCTAATGTAACTCTAATTTCGATTTCTTACAACACAAGATAAACTTGCAACCTGCAACTTGCAACTAAATACTGGCCTGAGCCACTTCGCTTTAAGTCACACAAAACCAACCATATCAGCAATCGACAATGCAAAAAACGATATCTAGTACTAACAAACAAACAATTAACAATGGAAACGAATCAAATGGACAATTATTTTAACAGATTCAAAGATCAAAACTTGTATTTAATAGAAATTAAATCGAAAGCTATTTTAAAAGAACTGTGTGTTTTTTTGCGAAATAAATAAACTCTTAAATAGAAACGTAACTATTCTAGGCTGACTCTGACCTATAGTTTGTGTATTTTATATATATATTTTTTTTTGGTTAGTTGCCTGGCTGAGTTGTATATTGCTTTGTAGACTTTGTTCATGGAGTAAATTCTTTGTCATTACGCTAAAGCTCCGGTCTACACTGACATAAGCTTAATCTCTGGGAGAGATAGGTATTTTTCCATAGCCATAATGGGAGCTGCCTTAACCACTTTTGCCTTATTTGGTTCACGTTTGGCTTGCACTTTAATTGAATTTAAATGTTTTTTGGGGGAGTAATGGCGGAAGTCTTTTGTTCACTTGTTTTTAATATTAATGGTAGCATATTTTAAAAGATTTAATTGCGGTTTTCTTAACAGAAATCTGTTTAAATTAAATTAGAGCAACTGTTGTTTGTAAAGGCTCTTTCAAAAATTAAAATATATTATCTGGCACTTAAGTTCCCTCTCTCTCCCTTTCTGGGATTTAGCTTATGCCAGTCCAGAGCTGATTACACCGCCCTCTCCTCCGTTCCCGGCTCTATGACGCCCAGCGGCGTCAGGGTTAGCGCTATGCCATCTTCCAGGTTCACCAAGGGCTTCCTGGAATTCAAAGTGAACTCGTACTCCGACAGGAGCAGGGCCAGAGCCAGGCGAAGCTGCAGCTGGGCGAACTGGATGCCAATGCAGCTGCGGGCACCGACTCCAAAGCCGAACCAGGTGCCCTGCTCCTGCAGCGAGTCTCTGGGCCCACCCCATCTGTCCGGCTTGAACTCCTCGGGATGCGGGTAGATGTCCGGATCGTGGTGTATGGCATGCGTGGGTATGATCAGGAACAGCTCCTTCACCAGTATGTACTTGGGGTGATCCGGCACCGGGTAATCGTTCAAGGTGCGTCGCAGGATGTACGGCGTGATGGGATGCATTCGCAGGGTCTCGTTGATCACCTGACCCATGAACGTCAGCGACTGGATGCACTCGTAGCTCAGGTTGCCCTCACAGCGCTCCTGGGCCTTCTTGACCTCCTCCCTGACCCGCGCCTGGATATCCGTGTGGGAGGCCAACTCGTAGAGGACGTAGGACAGGGTATTGGCTGTCTGCTCGTAGCCGGCCTTCAGGAAGACCACGGCGTGGGCGGCCAGCTCGTTCTGGAGGTGCATCTTCAGCTCCTTGTCCGCCTCGTACTGGTGGGTGATCAGCTCCAGGGCCTTGACCTCCACCAGCAGCTGCAGGTAGTCCTGCTGACGGACACCCGAGTTCTCGCGCTGCTCCACGATGTCGGTGAGGAGATTCAGGAAGTAGGTCTCCGCCTGCTTGGGCGTGCGACGCATCCGGAGCAGCCGGCAGAAGTTGGGGAACCGGATCATCATCAGGTTCATCAGGTAGCCATGCTTGTGGCTGTTCAGGGCCATCTCCGTCATCTGCTCAAAGTCATCCAACGGATACTTGAGCCTCTGCTGCGAGTCCAGCCCAAAGACGCACTTGGCCAGGGCCGAGAGGACATAGCGCCGCATGATCTTCTGGATGTGGAGCGTGGAGTGGGGCTGCTTCATCAGCGTGGTGCTCACGACCAGGAGCAGCTGGGCCGCCTCCTCGTACAGGCAGCCATACAGCCAGGACATGCGATCGCCCTCGAGGCTGGGATCCAGCTTCTGGCGCATCTCCTTCCAGCTCTCGCCCCTCAGAGCGTACAGGTCCCCGGACAAGGGATCCGACTTCTGGTTGCAGTACAGCCCCCGGTCGTTGAAGTTCCAAAAGTCCTTGATCATGATCTGCCGGATGAGCTCCCGATCCAGGATTAAAGCTCGCGGCTGCAGCAGCGCATAGAAGCCGCAGAAGGGGCCGCTGCCCTTGAACTTGGCGTAGAGCGCCGAGTAGTGGGCCGCCTTCATCGCCTCCGTGCTGAGCGACTGCGTCATTATTTGCCTGATGACGGGCCACAGCTTTTTCGGCCTCTCGTGCGGAATGCTCAGATAGCGCCAGTAGTCGCGCTGATACCGCGCCGCCATAATTAGCAGAACCAGCAGCCCCAAGACCACCAGGCCGATGATCAGGAAAATTATCCACATGTTTTGCATTCTCGCTAATGTTTGCTCTGAATCACATGCACTATTGGTTATAGCTAAAATCACTGTCAGTTATCACACGCGGAGCGGAGCGGATCCGCCGCCACCCTTTCCCTCTCGTTACAGGTTGGAGGGTAGAGTGAGTGGAGTGTCACCAACTATGATCTAATGCATCTCCCGGAGAGCTCCATACGTTCATTGGCAAAGCCCGCGGCGCGACTGAGAGTGCGAGACGGAGAAAAGTAACTATTTACTCCAGCCAGGTGAGCCAGGTGAGCCCCGAGAGCTTTTAATTTTTTACTTACCGCTTTTTTTTCGAGTACGCTACGTCGAAGCTTGCGGATCGTCGAAGTCACATACCAGGTGGGCGTCCCATTGAGGCCAGACGGGGACTCATGATTATTATTACTTTATTTTCAATGTTGGTGGCGCAACCAGAGACAGAATGACAGGCAGACAGAGAGGTTTGGTTAGTAAGTTTTATATTTAAATCTAAATAAACAAGATATGAATGAAAGCAAAAGCATGAAGAATGTGTGTCAGAGGTTCCTCAGCTTCTACATTTACATTTTTCCTATTTCTTTCCCATATAAAATGATTAATTTAAATAGATTTACATATCATTATATTTACTTTAAGGCCTTACGGTTCTCCTCAAGTAGTTGTTATTAAGAAATAATTATTATAATATATTTATCAAGTATAATAACAATATCTACTCTAGAATTTGTTCCAAGAATATTTATTCAGCTTCATTCCATTTATTTAAATTTAATATTAATGTCCTAAGAACAAGGTAAGTAAATTGTTCTTAGGACATTAATATTAAATTTTAAATATTGTTACTCAGATATCAGCCTTGGACTTGTTCAAGGATTTTATTTAAAGCTACATTACATTTATTTTATAAATTACTGACCTGCTTAGCAGAACATAAATATTAAAAAATAATTCTTATATTAATATCTCCCTCTTGGATATGTTGAAGTATTTTTTTAAAGCCTCATTCCAATTATTTAATACTGACCTTTTTAGTAAGACATTAATAATAAAATTTAAATATTATTTGAAGTTCTCCCCCTTGAATTTGTTCAAGGAATTTATTTAAAAGGTCATTCCATTTATTTTATTAATTACTGACCTTCTTAGTAGGACATTAAAATTATAAATTAAATATTATATTAAAATCTCCTCTTAAATCTGTTTAACGATTTTTTAAGCTTTATTCTATTTATTTAGTTAATTACACAACTTCTTGATAGGTCATTAATATTATATTTTTAAAATTATTTTTTATAGAAGGAGACCCTAATATATGTTCAAGTATTTTATTTAAAGCCCAATGCCATTTATTTAATTAATTACTGACCTTAGTAGGACATTACTTTGATCACCTTGGTGGGCATTCCAGCCTTATCTAAATTTCAGCTCTTTGAAGTTCACTTTGCCTGCTATCAGTTTTTTTTTGGCAGAATTCTTTATGATACCTAACCAAATTTGGGGTATTTTTTTCGGGGGGGAATTTCTTTAAGGCAGCTCCCTTAAAAAATAATGCAAATTTTCTTTCATAAACTTATTTAAAGATGTAAATTTTCCCCCGGTATCGATGACTGTTTTTGCACGCAACCTGATAGATTTTACGCCCAATTAGCGCTTAAATGGCATGATAGCTAAAAAAAAGTAAATAAAAAAAACTAAAGAACAAAAGAAAAGCTCAGCCACAAAGCTGAAACAAAACCAAAACAAATATGTGAGGCACCGAAAGCTGCCCGGTTTAATTGTTTGTTGTTTTTGCCGCCAACATCCGCACTCGAAATCTAATCAACTGTCGAACGTACTTCTATGACCGAAAAGGTAAACAATATAGTTGCCAGATCCGTCGAATAATGCTCGTACTCGTACTTTTGGATTACACTCCGTTAATACCCATATCATGTTACGCCGCCGCTTCGGACATGGCCTTTGGATGTGACGCTCTCCATGGGGGATCGTCCGTCTGCCAGGTACGAGTCTGATAAGCGAGGGCTCGTCAAGGTACAGTGGTCATTGCCTAAAGGGAACTCATATGGAGAGCAGATGTTGATACCAGGATAAGAGTGAGAGAGCAACTTAAAGATCTTAGATAGCGTTAGAAGAATTTAAAATGTATCTCACAAGCTGAAAAGATATAGATAGTACTGCTCTGGTAACAAATACTTACTTATAATAAAGACATATATTATAATTAATATTAATAAAATTCCTTGCTACGTTTATTTACTGTGCCTGTGCATTAGCTATAGAAAACACTTAACAGCAGTATTAATTGCCAGATCATGGCTGACCAGCAACAATTTAAATCTCACAAGTTAATAACAGTAAGCAAAAATGCTGTTAAGCATTTGGACGCCACTACTTTTGCAAGGCCTTACGATTAAAAGGCATTCGCTTTCTACTTTCCATTGCAGTCTGTCGAGAACAGCCCCATCAGCAGTCATGGATCTGGGCTACCTCCTCTTCCACGTAGCCATCGCCCTGCTGGCGATCGCCACCTACTACGAACATCGCAGACTGACGTACTTCAAGCGCCAAGGAGTCCCCCACGATGCTCCGCACCTGATGAGAGGCAACATGTAGGGCTTCAACAGCACCCGTCACCTCCACCAGATCATCCAGGACTACTACGACAAGTTCCGGAACACCAAGGTGCCCTTTGTGGGCTTCTACTTCTTCCAAAAGCCCTGCGCCTTCATCATGGATCTGGAGCTGATCAAGCACATACTGATCAAGGACTTCGCAAGGCGGAGTTTCTGCACTTCGGCAGGAGTTCCTTGGTGGACAAGCGCCATGGCCCCCTGCTCTTCAGCTTCATATTCAGCTTTCCCAAGCTGGCGAGACGCGTGCGCCTGGTCAAGACTGCCCACACATCCATGAATTTTATCAGAGGATAGTCACTGAGACTGTGACTCTGCGGGAGAAGCAGAACATCAGGCGAAACGACTTTATGGATCTGCTCATCGACATGAAGAACCAGAAGGAAATGACTCTGGAGAATGGCGAAGTGGTCAGGGCTCTGACCATGGACGAGGTGCTGGCCCAAGCCTTTGTGTTCTTCCTCGCCGGCTTCGAGACCTCCTCTTCCACCATGGGGTATGCCCTCCACGAACTGGCTAGACATCCGCACATCCAGGACAAGGTCAGGGCTGAGGTAGAAGAAGTCCTGGAGAAGAACGACCAGCAACTTACCTACGAGAGCACCAAGGATCTGAAGTACCTCAATCTGGTCATTAATGGTGAGTGCTTGAACAAAGTTCCACTCAAGTCAGAGTCTACATTTATCTATTATCTCCAGAAACCCTTCGTCTCTACACCATTGTACCGCACCTGGATCGGATGGCCCACAAGCGGTTCGTGGTGCCCGGGCATCCGAACTTTGTCATCAAGGCTGGTCAGTCCATCGTCATTCCCTCGTCTGCCATCCACCACGATCCCAGCATATATCCCGATCCGTATGAGTTCCGACCGGAACGATTTACGCCCGAGGAGTCGGCCAATCGTCCTTCGATTGCCTGGCTACCCTTTGGGGACGGTCCTCGCAACTGCATTGGTCTGAGGTTTGGAGGCCCGCATTGGACTGGCGCTGCTCATCAAGAGCTTCAGGTTCTCCACTTGCCCCAAGACCACGACCCCAGATAAGCTCGTCTACGATCCCCGGTCGGTGGCACTGAGTGTGCCTGACGGAATTCATCTGAAGGTCGAGGCCGTGTGAGGGTTATAATGTGGATATTATTAATAAATTCGTGCAAAAGGGTATTCCATAGACAAAGCTCAGTTTGGGGAAAAATATTGCCAGTGAATCATGTTTGAAACCACAAAATTATCTGCTCTGTGTTTCTTTGAGTTTCAGACAGATAGATAATATTTCAAACAACAACCTACTCTTTTTCTTTCTAATGTTTGTAGGAAGATCTGATGCAATTCTTATATTGCTTTCAACTTCTGAGTCAGTTTTGGGACATTTGACATCGAAACTATTAAGAACAATTTTGATTTAGTCGTGTAAGGGCTGAGACATGCAATAAACATAAACAAATATTTGCGTGCATTAAACGGAAAGCAGTCATCGCATGTCTAGGGTAGGTCTGGTTCGTGGATCTAAAAAAACGTTTATGATACATGCAAATTCACTTTAATAATTGTACTTGTGCCTATGAACTCTCGAATAGTAATTTCATTAGCTCTATTTTACATATTTATATATTTATTACTACAAAGGTGGTTGCTGAGCGCACGTTCAGTTCTTTGAGATGCGCACATGCTCACGATCCAAGCGGAAACCCGCCCTAGGGTTAGGGCATACGTGCACGGAACGATGGATTTCTCGCAAGCATTCTCCAAATTTGGCGGTTGATTTCTTAAAAGTCCCCGTTTTACTTTCAAGTGCAGTCCATTTAGTAAGCTAGCTAGACATGGAGCTCACTTGTGTTCTCTTCCAAGTAGCAGTCGCTCTGCTGGCCATTGCCAGCTACTGTATCCATCGCAGAATGACGTTGTTCAAGCGCCAAGGAGTCCCACACGATGCACCGCATCTGCTGAGGGGCAACATGGAGGGATTCAACAGCATCCGCACCATCCAGGAGATCATGCAGGACTACTACGACAAATATCGGGACACCAAGGTGCCCTTTGTGGGCTTCTACTTCTTCCAAAAGCCCTGCGCCTTCATCATGGATCTGGACCTGGTCAAGCACATACTGATCAAGGAATTCTCGAACTTCTCCGACAAGGGACAGTTCTACAATGAGAAGGACGATCCCATTTCGGCACATCTCTTCCATCTGGACGGACCTCCGTGGCGATCGCTTCGGAGCAAGCTGTCCTCGTCCTTCACATTTGGCAAAATAAGGACCATGCTCCCCACAGTCGTGTCCGTTGCCGACGAATTCATGGCCGTGATGCATAAGAAGGTGAAGCAGTCTTCGGTCCAGGAGATCCGTGAGTTGGTGGCCAGGTTTACGGTGGACGTGATCGGGACCTGCGCCTTTGGCATCCAAGGCAACAGTCTGCGGGACGAGGAGGCCGAGTTCCTCCACTTTGGCAGGAGGTCCTTTTTGGACAAGCGCCATGGCCCCCTGCTCTTCAGTCTCCTGTTCAGCTATCCCAAGCTGGCAAGGCGCCTGGGCCTCATTAGGACGGCTCCGCACATTCAGAGGTTCTACCAAAGGATTGTGTCCGAGACAGTGGCTCTGCGCGAGAAGGAAAATATAAGGCGAAACGACTTCATGGATCTCCTGATTGATATGAAAAACCAAGAGGAGATAACCATGGAGGAAGTCCTTGCCCAGTCCTTTGTGTTTTTTATCGCCGGCTTCGAGACATCGTCCTCCACCATGGGATTTGCTCTGTTCGAGCTGGCGAGGCATCAGGATATGCAGGACAAGGTCCGGGCCGAAGTGGAGGAATTCCTGGAGAAGCACGATCAGTTACTCACCCTTGAGAGCACCAAGGATCTCAAGTACCTAAACATGGTTATAGATGGTAATTTACTCAGCGTATTCAAGGTTATCCCTTCTCAAACCATTCTTAATCCCCAGAAACCTCTCGACTCTACACCATTGTCCCCAACCTGGATCGAGTGGCTCTCAAGCGATTTGTAGTTCCCGGGCATCCGAACTTTGTCATCGAGGCTGGTCAGTCCATCGTCATTCCCTCGTCTGCCATCCACCACGATCCCAGCATATATCCCGATCCGTATGAGTTCCGACCAGAGCGGTTCTCTCCCGAGGAGTCGGCCCATCGTCCCTCGGTGGCCTGGCTGCCCTTTGGGGACGGCCCAAGGAACTGCATTGGAATGCGATTCGGACAGATGCAGATGCGTATCGGCCTGGCTCTGCTCATCAAGCACTTCAGGTTCTCTGTGTGCTCCGAGACCCAGGATCCCCTAGCTTACAATCCCAGGTCTGTGGCCCTCAGTGCTGTGGGAATTAATCTCAAAGTTGAGGCCTTGTCAGAGATCGGATGGCATATGGCCAAATAAAGAGAGTCAGTGGTATTTGAGATTCACTGTCAGCATACATTTTTATAATATTAATGTTAAAGGATAGACAAAAGATGAAAAAAACCTTACGCGTGTGCGGGAAATAAAGATAAGAAGTAAAGCCAACCGAGCAGATAGCTGCTCTGTGGAGCTCAGCGGTTTAAAGTCGGTCTCTTACCACTGACGAGGTCAGTCCAGCTGGAAAAGCATCATGGAGCTGACGTACATTCTCTTCCAAGTGGCAGTCGCCCTTCTGGCGATTGTCTGCTACTCCATTTATCGCAGACTGACGATCTTCAAGCGCCAAGGAGTGGCGTACGATCCTCCGCATCTGCTGATGGGAAATATGGAGGGATACGCCAGGACCCACACCATTCACCAGATCATCCAGGAATACTACGACAAATATCGGAAGACCAAGGCTCCATTCGTGGGATTCTACTTGTTCCAAAAGCCCTGCGCCTTCATCATGGACCTGGAGCTGGTCAAGCACATACTGGTCAAGGACTTCTCGAACTTCTCCGACAAGGGACTGTTCCACAATGAGAAGGACGATCCCATTTCGGCGCATCTCGCCAATCTGGACGGACCTCGGTGGCGTTCTCTTCGAAATAAGTTGTCCTCCACTTTGACATCCGGAAAAATGAAGTTCATGTATCCGACCGTGGTGTCCGTGGCCAACGAGTTCATCTCGGTGATGCACGAAAAGGTGAAACAAGATCCTGCCTTGGAAATCCGTGAGCTGGCGGCCAGGTTTACGGTGGATGTGATCGGCACTTGCGCCTTCGGCATCCAATGCAACAGTCTGCGGGACGAGAGGACCGAGTTCCTTCACTTTGGAAGGCGTTCTCTCGTGGATAGGCGACATGGTCCCGTGGTCATTGGACTCATGGATAGCTTTCCGAATGTGGCGAGGCGTTTGCGTCTCATTAAAACGGCCCCGCATGTCCACAACTTTTACCAAAGGATCGTGCGCGAAACAGTGGCTCTGCGGGAAAGGGAAAACATCAGGCGGAATGACTTTATGGACATGCTGATTGACATGAAGAAGGAAAATAATATGAGCATTGAGGAGATCCTTTCCCAATCCTTTGTGTTCTTTGCCGCCGGCTTTGAGACGTCCTCTTCCACAATGGGATTCCTTCTTTACGAACTGGCGAAAAACCCTACTATTCAGGACAAGGTCAGGGCTGAAGTCTGGGAAGTCCTGAAGAAGCACGGAGGTCAACTCACCTATGAGAGCACCAAGGACCTGAAGTACCTTACCATGGTTATAGATGGTAAGAAATTAAACTAAATTAAATATGATCTTAGCTAATCCTTTGTTTCTTCCCAGAAACCTCTCGACTGTACACCATTGCACCACGCCTTTTACGATTGGCCAACAAGCGCTATGTGGTTCCAGGACATCCGAACTTTGCTATCGAAGCTGGTCAGGCGGTGCTCATTCCCTCATCGGCCATCCACCACGATCCCAGCATCTATCCCGATCCGTATGAATTCCGCCCGGAGCGATTCTCTCCTGATGAATCGGCCAAACGTTCCTCGACTGCCTGGCTGCCTTTCGGAGATGGTCCTCGCAACTGCATTGGCATGAGATTCGGACGGATGCAGGCCTGCGTCGGACTGGCTCTGCTCATCAAGAACTTCAAGTTCTCCACATGCTCCAAGACTCAGGATCCATTGATTTACAATACCAAGTCTAACACACTCAGTGCTCTTGAAATTCATCTTAAAGTTGAGGCCTTGTGAAGTATTAACAAATATTCCAATAAATAGAAGAAGAAGTCGAACAGCATCTAAACTGTTTACTTTATAAAATAAGAACACCTTCTGAAATTAAAAAAATCAAGAAAGAAAGCCAACTTCGGTAAGCTGAAGTTTATATACCCTTGCAGTCTGCAATTAAATCATTGAAAATCGATCCATTTTGGTAAACTTAAAAAATATCGAAGTTTACAATTTGTATAACATTTACTTACACATTTTACATTTTGCATGAAGAATTTTACATTTTAGCTATGGCAGCTATATGAAATAGTTGTCCGATCTTAATAATATTAAAAGCGTAATTCTAAAACCGTACAAAACTGCTATATCTCAAAATGTACAACAGACATGCTTTATTGACTGCGTTGCAAACTTCTGGACAAAATTATAATACCCTGCAAGTGATATAACAAGTGAGAAAGCCACAGTCGAGTGTGACCGACTGTGAGATACCCGGTACCCAAAGCACTGTGCGTGATTTTAAATGGCACACGGACATGGAAAAATCAAAATCTTGACAAATGAAGATAAATGTTGCTAAAAACATGTTGAGCAACATTCAAAAAAGGAAAATGTTGAGCAACGTTAAAAATAGACAAATTCTGAAGTTGTACGCAGCTGATTTACGAATAACACTGCGCCCGAAAGCACGCAACACTTTTTTCGCCACTGAATTTGTGGCCATACATAGCATACACAGAAACTTTCTCGTTTAATAACTTCTATGTTTATCATCTGCAAATGCCTACTTATTTATTTTATCTATTAACTTTAAACCAAAAGTTACGACTATAGCTTATATTCCGTTTTTTATGATTTTCGGGGGCGGAAGTGGGCGTGGCCCAATTTTAAAACAAACTTTATCTGCATGCAACAGGTTCCAATGTTGTCACCAAATTTGGTAACTCTAGCTCTTATAGTCTCTGAGATCTGTTTACCAACACGGACAGACGGACGGAAAGGCGGACATGGCTAAATGGACTCGGCTGGTGATGCTGATCAAGAATATATATACTTTATGGAGTTGGAGATGCCTCCTTCTGCCTGTTACATACTTTCTCGATTGGCACTAACTTATAATACCCGGGCATAAAAATAGTGCTCTCTTTAAGTCTACATTTTTATAGCATTTAGACCTTATTTATAATTCCTCAAAGGTCACGCGATGATAGTTCATATAGTTGAAATTTCTATGTTTTATCAATGAACTATTTATATCCCAAAAGTTGTAAAACGTAAATAAAAATTCGGCAACATTTCGGTCAAGCTACAAATTAATTTTTTATGTCAGAGTAATAAGACTAAGCGATCGACTTTGGTAAACAGGAAAAAGGGTAATAGTTGAAGAACTCGACTACTGGATACCGGGTAATCGTATCTAATATGGTTTTTCCTATCTGCAATTCATATAACTATAGATTCGGTTCCTCAGACCGATATACCTTCATCGATCCCATTAGACTTCTTAGCAAATGCTATATATACACTGCAAGGAAATTAGTACATTTGTGAGCTCTGCGGGCTACCGAGTATATCCAACAATAAAGTATCCGCCATAAAAAGATATCAAGGCCGTAAAGTCCGGAATTTAAAAGGCGGCTTCCTACCCTGCGCCACAACAGTCGCCTTAGAACTGCAGTATGGAGTTGGCATATCTCCTGCTCCAAGTGGCGGTCGCCCTCCTGGCGATCGTCCTCTACTCCCTTCATCGCAGACTGACGTACTTCAGGCGTCGCGGTATCCCACACGATCCTCCGCATGTCCTGAAGGGGAACATCAAGGGATACAACAGCAGCAGGACTGCCAACGACATCATCAAGGATTACTACGACAAATACCGGCACACCAAGGCTCCCTTTGTGGGCTTCTACTTCTTCCAGAAACCCATCGCCTTCATCATGGATCTGGATCTGGTCAAGCACATAATGATCAAGGACTTTGCGAACTTCTCCGACAAGGGACTGTACTACAATGAGAAGGACGATCCCCTCTCGGCGCATCTCTTCAATCTGGACGGATCTCAGTGGCGATTGCTGCGAAGCAAGTTATCCTCGGTCTTCGCTTTCGGCAAAGTTAAGTTAATGTGTCCCACGGTGGTTTCCGTCGCCGAGGAGCTCCTGGCGGTAGTGCGCGAGAAGGTGGAAGGGACTCCTGTGCTGGACATCCGGGATATAATGGCCAGGTTTACGGTGGACGTGATCGGGACCTGCGCCTTTGGCATCCAGTGCAACAGTCTGCGAGATGAGAGCTCAGAGTTCCTGTACTTCGGCAAGCGCTCCTTGATGGACAAGCGTCATGGTCCTCTCCTCCATGGGTTCATGCACAGCTATCCAGGATTGGCCAGACGCTTGGGATTCGTGCGAACGGCTCAGCATATCCAGAAGTTTTACCAACGAATCGTCTACGAAACCGTGGCCCAGCGGGAAAGGGAGAACATCAGACGGAACGACTTTATGGATCTGCTGATTGACATGAAGAACCAAAAGGAAATGACTCTGGACAGTGGGGAAGTGGTCAAGGGGCTCACCATGGACGAGGTGCTGGCCCAAGCCTTTGTGTTCTTCATAGCTGGCTTCGAGACATCCTCCTCCACCATGGGATATGCTCTCTACGAACTTGCGAAGAACCCCCACATCCAGGACAAGGTCAGGGCGGAAGTGGAGTGTGTTCTGGAGAAGCATGGCCAGGAGCTCACTTTTGAGAGCATTAAGGATCTCAAGTACCTCAGCATGGTGATTGATGGTAAGTCTTTAAACAGCCTCCACTTGACCCGAGCTAATCTTCTATATCTTTAATACAGAAACCTCTCGCCTGTACTCCGTTGCATCTCATCTGATTCGAAAGGCCCACAGGCGCTATGTGGTTCCAGGACATCCCAATTTTGTGATCGAGGCGGGTCAGTTGGTCTTCATCCCCGCCACAGGCATACACCACGATCCCAGCATCTACTCCGATCCGAATGAGTTCCAACCGGAGAGATTTTCGCCTGAGGAAGTGGCCAGTCGTCCTTCGGTGGCCTGGCTGCCCTTTGGGGATGGTCCTCGGAACTGCATTGGCATGAGATTCGGCCAGATGCAGGTGCGCATTGGCCTGGCTCTGCTCATCAAGCACTTCAGGTTCTCTGTGTGCTCCGAGACCCCAGATCCGCTGGTGTTCGATCCCAGGTCCCTAGTACTCACCGTTCTCGGGGGAATCCACCTCAAAGTGGATCCGATCTGAGACAGATGCTAGAAAGTAAAGATAATCACTGACTAAGTATGCAAATATAAAGGGAGTGACTCGATGACGACCCCCGATAAGTCAATGTCCAGAGCTACCCCCATTCATTCCGATAAGCGCCGGCTGACTGTATACAGTAAGAACTGCTAAATTGAGAACAAAGAATGCTAGAAACGTAAATAAACCTCATAAATATTATGGTATTATTAAGTAAATATAGACTTCATTATGCACCGAAATAAAATTATTTTGGCCCTGTTATCGGGTTTCGACTTTAAATGCTTTTCCAGTGTAGATATTTGGGGCAGTTCACGAAAATATTCCCTAGACTTTGTCTGACTCGTTATCTTTATAGACGTATCTCACTGTAGGATTAATGCGACCTCATAGTTGCCAGCATAAAAGTAAACAAACCGAGAGATTAGTCTCGGCCTGCATTTGTTTGAGAACGAATGCTGCCTCGTCATGCCAAGTCGGTGGGTTTGTTTAAAAGCAGATCTCCGTTCGGTAGCCGATTCAGTGATTTCCAAGCAGCCCTCGCCGCAGAATGGAGCTGACTTACATTCTCTTCCAGGTGGCGGTCGCCCTGCTGGCGGTCGTGACCTACTACGTCCACCGGAACCTTAACTACTTCAAGCGCCGGGGGATTCCCTTCGACACTCCGCATCCCATCAGGGGAAACATGGAGGAGTTCGCTAAGACCAAGAACATCCACCAGATCTATCTGGATCACTACAACAAGTATCGGGGGGGGAAGGCCCCCTTTGTGGGCTTCTACCTCTTCCAGAAGCCCGCGGCCTTCATCATGGACCTCGACCTGGCCAAGCACATTCTGATCAAGGACTTCTCGAACTTCTCCGACAAGGGACTGTACTACAACGAGAAGGACGATCCCCTCTCGGCCCATCTCTTCAATCTGGACGGTCCCCAGTGGCGCTTGCTCCGAAACAAGTTGTCCTCGACCTTTACGTCCGGCAAGATGAAGTTCATGTATCCGACCGTCGTGTCCGTGGCCAACGAGTTCATCTCGGTGATGCACGAGAAGGTGGCCAAGAACCCCATTCTGGACATTCGCGATCTGGTGGCCAGGTTCACGGTGGACGTGATCGGCACCTGCGCCTTTGGCATCCAATGCAACAGTATGCGGGACGAGAAGGCGGAGTTCCTGAACTTCGGGAGGCGATCTCTGGTGGAGAAGCGACATGGACCCCTGATCCTGGGCTTCATGCGAAGCTATCCCCAGTTGGCCAAGCGATTGGGATTCGTGCGAACGACCCAGCCCATCCAGGACTTCTACAAGCGGATTGTCTACGAGACTGTGGCGGTGCGGGAGAAGGAGAGTATCAGGCGAAACGACTTCATGGACATGCTCATCGACATGAAGAACCAGAAGGAAATTACTCTGGAGAGTGGCGATGTGGTCAGGGGTCTGACCATGGACGAGGTGCTGGCCCAAGCCTATGTGTTCTTTCTCGCCGGCTTCGAGACATCCTCCTCCACAATGGGATTTGCTCTCTACGAACTGGCCAAGAACCCGCACATCCAGGACAAGGCCAGGGCTGAGATAGAGGAAGTTCTGGAGAAGCATGAGCAGCAGTTCACCTACGAGCTAACCAAGGATCTCAAGTACCTCAACCAGGTTATCAATGGTACGTAGGGAGACCTTTCTCCAAAGCCAAGTCAGCTAATCAAACCCACTCTCCCTGCAGAAACCCTTCGCCACTACACCATTGTGCCCAACCTGGATCGCATGGCCAGGAAGCGCTTCGAGGTTCCCGGCCATCCGAACTTTGTCATCGAGGCCGGTCAATCGGTGATCATTCCCTCCTCCGCCATTCACCACGATCCCAGCATCTATCCCGATCCGTATGAGTTCCGCCCGGAGCGTTTCTCTCCCGAAGAAACCGCCAACCGTCCCTCGGTGGCCTTTCTGCCCTTTGGCGACGGTCCAAGGAACTGCATTGGCCTGAGATTCGGACAGATGCAGGCCCGCATCGGACTGGCCCTGCTCATCAAGAACTTCAAGTTCTCCATCTGCCCACAAACGCCAGAACCCCTGGTCTACGAACCCCAGTCCTTTGTGCTCAGCACCAAGGGAGGCCTGTTCCTGAAGCTGGAGGCAGTGTAATTGGCCGGGTGACGAGCCCCTTAAAAGCCATTAAAGCGAAACCAAAGTTTATTTAGGAGAAATGAAAGATATTTAGTTTTATTTTTAATTTAATGAGGCAGGTTGGTGAGTTAGGGAATACCTCTGCCCCATCTTTTGCTTATTATTAGACCTAACACTTTCCCTTTTCAAAGGGTACACAAAAGGTATAACCGGACTTGTAGAAATTTAATAAAAAATGTATCAATTACTAAACTTTTCCTTACAATATCAGGGTAACAGGTATTTCTAGATCGAAACGCGTGGCTGTAGGCCCAGTTATCAGCTTGTGAATCACTATAAAGTCTGGTCAGAATTCCAGCAAAAAGTTGCGATAAGTTAACTACGATTGTTGTTTGTTGGTCACAATGACTACAAATAATTTTAACGCTGGCTATTAAACAAGCCCGCAAAGCTTTCCCGCTCTCAGTGAGCTCCAAGCTGCCAGCAGGTGAGCAGGTTGGTAATCTCGGTTGGTAATATTGGTTACTGGTTTCGCGTGAGTCATGGCTGTGGGAACTGTGTTGCTGACGGCGTTGCTGGCGTTGGTCGGCTATCTTCTCGTGAAATGGCGCAGCACCATGAGGTACTGGCAGGATCAGGGCATTCCCTGCGAGGAGCCCCACATCGTCATGGGCAGCATGAAGGGAGTGCGCACCACGAGATCCTTTAGTGACATCTGGAACTCCTACTACAAGAAGTTCCGCGGCACTGGCCCCTTCGCTGGCTTCTACTGGTTCCGTCGACCGGCCATCTTCGTGCTGGAAACCTCGCTGGCCAAGACCATCCTGATCAAGGAGTTCAACAAGTTCACGGACCGCGGCTTCTTCCACAACCCCGAGGACGACCCGCTGTCGGGCCAGCTGTTCCTGCTGGATGGCCACAAGTGGCGGTCCATGCGAAACAAGCTGTCGTCCACGTTTACGTCCGGCAAAATGAAGTACATGTTCCCCACGGTGATAAAGGTGGCCCACGAGTTCACCGACGTCTTTGGCCAGATCGTGGACAAGGCTCCGCCCGCCATCGAGGTGAGGGAGCTCCTGGCCAGGTTCACCACGGACGTGATCGGAACCTGTGCCTTTGGCATCGAGTGCAGCAGCCTGAAGGATCCCGAGGCCGAGTTCCGCGTGATGGGACGCCGGGCCCTGGTCGAGCACCGCCTGGGGCCCATCGGCCTTGGGTTCGTCAATAGCTTCCCCAACCTGGCGCGTCGTCTGCACATGAAAATGACGGCTGAGCCCATTGAGAAGTTCTTCATGCGCATCGTCAGGGAGACGGTCAGCTTCAGGGAGCAGAACAACATTCGGCGCAACGATTTCATGGATCAGTTGATCGACCTCAAAAACAAGCCACTAATTACCTCCGAGTCGGGGGAGAACGTCAATCTGACGATTGAGGAGATCGCCGCCCAGGCCTTTGTGTTCTTCGCCGCCGGCTTTGAGACCTCGTCGACCACCATGGGCTTTGCCCTGTACGAGCTGGCCCAAAACCAGGAGATCCAGAGCCGCGTGAGGGAGGAGGTCCAGAGGGTCAGTCAGAAGTATGGCGGCGAGTTGTCCTACGAAAGCGTGAAGGAGCTGGTCTACGTCGATCAAGTGATATCCGGTAAGTGGGCTACGGAACTCTCCAGTAAATCCAACTAACACTTGGCTTTTATCTCGCAGAAACCCTGCGCCTCTACACAGTGCTTCCCGTGCTGAATCGCGAGTGCCTGGAGGACTTTGTGGTTCCCGACAATCCCAAGTACGTGATTAAGAAGGGAATGCCCGTCCTCATTCCCGCCGGAGCCATGCACCGCGACGAGAGACTGTACCCCAATCCGGACACCTTCGATCCGGAGAACTTCTCGCCGGAACGGGTTAAGGAACGCGATTCCGTGGAGTGGCTGCCCTTCGGCGATGGTCCTCGCAACTGCATCGGCATGAGGTTCGGCCAAATGCAGACCCGCATTGGCCTGGGACTCCTGATCAAGGACTTTAAGTTCTCCGTCTGCGAGCAGACTACGATTCCCATGAAGTACAACATGGATATGTTCCTCGTGGCCAGTGAGTCTGGCATCTACCTTAAAGTGGAACGTGTTTGAAATTACTCACTTCTAACTAGCCATTTTTATAAACTTGTGGCAGTACTTGAGATTTAACTGGTTAATAAAACTTGTGATTGCATCATAAACAGCTCATAGAACTCGCCGTTGGTTCTGGCAATTAAAAGTATAACTTGGTTGCGATGAAGTATGTGAATTTTAAGAGGGGAGAAATTAACAAGTATAAGTTTTTCGAAGATATATCTCGAGGATTTCACTTTCACAATACTTTTCTTTGGCAAATAAGATTCGATTTGATGTTGAATAAGGAATTTACTTTTAATTTATAAAAGATAAACCTGCCTGTTTTGTAAATCCATAGAATCTTCTGAATGTGAAAACCAAAGCAGGCCTAAAAGCAGGCAATGTTTTTATATACAGTCTTGAATTTATTTTATAGCTCATATCAACCTGTTATAATCAAACACTATCTTAACAATTGACTCGTACTAAGAATGATTACATATAATCGGTAGATAATACACATAGAAATATAGAACCTTATTTAGCTTAAAAAGCTTTCTGACCCAAAGCTTTGTTTCACTTTTACGATTTTTACGCCTTATAGCTTGCAGCACTTGCTCCAATATTTCAATATTTTTTTGCAAGTAAGATCGCAACGACAAACTTGTTAGTGTTGTAACTCTTGTTATGCCCTTGCAGGGTATTACAATTTTGTCCAGAAGATTGCAACGCAGTGAAGGAAGACTTTCCGACTCCATAAAGTATTCTTGATCAGCATTCCCAGCCGAGTCGATCTAGCCATGTCCGTCTGTCCGTCTGTCCGTTGCTACGCAAACTACTATGAGCTATCAGAATGAAACTTTGCAGATAGTCTTCTGTCTATTGCAGCTAGTATATATGTCGGAAGGGCCGGAATCGGACAACTATATATAAAAGCTGTCATAGTAACTATAGGGCAAAAATGTTATATTTCACTATTTTTGAAGATATTGGGCTCAAATTAAAAATATGATCCTATTATAAAATTTCATGGAAATCTGACCGCTATGTCTTATAGCTGCCATAGGAATGATCGGAAAATTAATGAAAACAAATTAAAACTTCTCTGTTTCTCATCGTATTTGTATAAACTTCGAGATATAGCTGTTTTTTGCGGTTTTAGAATTACGAATTTAGTTTCATTAGGATCGGACAACTATATCATATAGCTGCCATTGAAACGGTCGGTTGATTTATACGAAAATTTAAAATGTGTAGGTAAATGTTATAAAAAAGTAAACACTTCGAAATATTTTTAATATTATCAAAATTCATGAAATTGCAGACTGCAAGGGTATACAAACTTCGGTAAGCCGAAGCTTCCTTTCTTGTTTATATGGTATTTTTTGGATCATTGTTCTCTCAGATTGTGCAAATATTAGCAACCACATGCTCGTACTTTATTTTAATTTCAAATTCCCGGTCATAGAGGTGGTGAACGACTTTCTATATTAATAATAATTTTATATTTTTACTTTTCTTATTTTAGTTTTGTTTACATTTAATACTTGTTTTTCTTTTTATAAATATTCAATACATGAAATATGAAAACATAAATATAGGTACATGTATCAGATTTAAAGTAATATGTATCAAATGGATTTTTTATTTGTTGAAATGCAGTGCCTAGTAGTCTGCTTATGAGCAGTTAATAAAAAGGCAATGAACAGTGAACAAGTGAGCAGTGAACAAGTGAACAAGTGAACAAGTGAACAAGTGAACAAGTGAACAAGTGAACAAGTGAACAAGTGAACAAGTGAACAAGTGAACAAGTGAACAAGTGAACAAGTGAACAAGTGAACAAGTGAACAAGTGAACAAGTGAACAAGTGAACAAGTGAACAAGTGAACAAGTGAACAAGTGAACAAGTGAACAAGTGAACAAGTAAGCAATGAGCAGTGAACAAGTGAGCAAGTGAGCAACGAACAAGTGAGCAAAATTAGTGAGTTGACTCTTTTGAAAAAAAGAAAAAGTGAACATGTTCACCCAAATGATCAGTATTTACCCAACGCTAAAACTTCCCTGTTTTTCAAATCTAAAGAATCTTGTGAACGTGTAAACCGGAGCACGCCCGTATGAAGTAAAATATATGCCTATAAGTCGGCAATGCTTTTGTATAAATGTCTAGTTTCAGTCTTGAATTTATTTCATAGTTCATCAAACCAGTAATAATCACACATTCTATTTTGACAATTAACTCTTGCTATAAATGATTATTTATAATCAGAAGATAGTAAACATAGACGTATATAACCTAATTTATGAGTAGATTAACGGGCTTAGCGATAGTGGAAGCGTATATATCTTATCAAATCGGAGTTCCGGATTAAAGATACCCTTACAGGTCAAAGCGACTTGATAGATCAGAGTTCTGAATTACTTATAATATTTAAAATTATCAAAGGCATAGAACTTCAGTCAATAGAATGAAATCAATGATATTTAATTGAATAGTACGCAGATCAGCTAAGTCGACAAAGTAACGTCTATCTCGACAGGCGGGTACGACATTGACCCAACGCTTTCACAGTTAAGAATTTAATGTAGGTTTATAAATATTTTTTCACACAACCCCGTAATTACCCAACTACGCCTCAACGACAAACAAAGCTTTAATTGCTTTTAAATTAAGTTTATTGCTTTCCCACCCTGCTGACCTTCAGACGAACCCCTCCCTTGGGGCTCAATAGAATGTCATCGCTGCGGTATTCCAGTGGAGCCTTGGTCCCCGTGGGATGCAGCTCGAACTTAAAGTTGTGGATGAGCATGGCCATGCCAACGATGACCTGCATCCGGCCAAATCGCAGGCCAATGCAGTTCCGGGGACCGTCTCCGAAGGGCAGGAAAGTGCAGGCGGGACGCTGCTTCACCTGCTCCTCGTCGAAGCGCTCCGGGATGAACTTCTCCGGCTCCGGATAGAACTCTGGATCATGGTGGATGGCTAACGTGGGCACAATCACTCCAGTGCCTGGCTCCAAGTAATACTTCGGATCGCTGTGCTCATAGCGTTGGGTGGTGATGCGGATTAAGTGGCCAACGACGGGATGTATCCTCATTGACTCTGGAAAGAGAATGACATAAGTTTTAGTTAAAAATTCTAGTCATTCAATTACGAGTAAGTGCGCTACTCACCATCGATGACCTTATCCAGATACGTCAGCTCCCGCATGCTGTCATAGTCCAGTTTTCCATTGTATTTCGCCAACACGCCATCTACTTCAGCTCTCAGTTTATCCTGAATGTCCTGATGGGAGGCCAGCTCAAACAAGGCAAATCCCATTGTAGTGGAACTCGTTTCAAAGCCCGCCAGGAAGAATATGAAGGCCTGGGCGGCGACCTCGTTGAAGGTGAGGCCATCCTGCTTGTTGCCACCGTCGTACTTGAGCTTCAGGTCGATCAGCATGTCCATGAAGTCGTTCCGCTTCACCTTGTTTTCGATGCGATAGTCGATGGTGTCTTTGATGATCTTCATGTAGAAGTCCTCGACCTTCTGGACAGTCTCCTTCAGGCGCAGCTTTTTGGCCAGCTTGGGAGCCCCGAAAAGAAACAGATCCAATGACTTGCCATAGCGCCGCTCGGTGATGGCAGCCGTTCCCATCTTCACGAACTCCGCCTTGGGATCCGTCAGGCTGTGGCAGTCTAGACCGAAGGCGCAGCTCCCGATAACGTCGGCGGTGAAGCGGGCCACCAGATCGTGGATCTCCAAGGAATCCTTGGAGCTGGAGATCTTCTCATCGAGCACCCGGATCAACTCATCGCCCACGGTTAGCACAGTGGGAAACATGTTCTTCATCTTGCCGGAAGTGAATGTGGGCGTCAGTTTCTGGCGCAGGGTCTTCCACTTCTGACCCTCAATGTTCACCAAATGATTGGACAACGGATCGTCCCGCTCGTTGTAGAATATGCCGCGGTCGTGGAACTTATCGAACTCGCGAATCAAGACAGTTTTCGCAAAGTCAATGTCCGTGATGAGAGAAAACTTCTTGAAATAGAAGTAAAATCCCACAAATGGTCCATCGGTCTTGTTCTTGAACTTGTAGTACGTTTGCTTGAAAATTTCCGATATCTGCTGGGTTTTCATGAACTCAGCTGTGTTTCCGAATGGAATACTTGGGGCATCGTGTGGGATACCGCGACGCTTCCAATAGCTGAAGTTCTGGTGGACCCACCAGGCGACGAGGGTGAGAACCCCGACTAACAGTACGACTAGAACGGCCATTGCTTTAAAACTGAGCCAGCTAGCCAACCAGGCTGCTCTTATATACCTGGTTTTGTACACGATTTCGTCATTCTCTTAGATATCAGCTGACTCTCTTTATTAAAGAGCAACAAAGTCCAGATAAGATCGTAAAACGCCAAGTCAGCGTTATATCGCGATTTTAACTGTTTTGGGGAAACATGCTCTAAATAGTTATTTTTAAATTTTATCCCCAGATGTTTACCTTGATTTTAATAGTAAAATATCTATTGAATATTATTATGTTATACATATATGTTATGTTTTTAATTACTAATTTCATTTAAATGATAGTTTTAATATTATTAGATTTAATATATACATAGTTACATAGTTAATATCAATGGAACATTTTTAGCTACATAATGACTCATATATTGGACATAGGCTTAAAAATTAAGCTAATACTTAACGTGTTTGTTAATATTTACCTTTCTCTAATTTTAATTTATTTTAAATTTATTAAATTTGAATTCTTATTCATATTTAATGATGTAAAGGGCCTGTTATTTTCCTCCCTGTCAAAATTACGGGACCAGATAAAGTCCCAGCCTAGAAATTTTGGTTGTCTATCGTGTAAATATGAGAGGGGCCCAGGTATAATCGTTGGTTATCGGCACAGTTAAGAGCACAATTATTATTTGTCGAATTATTTAGTAAATATTAGGAGGACAGAAAACGCATTTGCCTAACGATAAGTTAGTCTGGTGATTATTTTTCCAGACAGATATGTAGCTATTAGGTGGTTTGAAAGTGAGGGTAGAAACTGGCCCTAATATAATAAAAGTGCTTTTGTTCTTTTATAAGTTTCCTTTTGCGTATCGAAACATTTTATTAATGATTATTAATCTGGCGATAAGTTCAAAAATTACTCAAATTCCTTTTTTTGAAGCATTTTAAGTTCTTAGCTAAAAGACTATGATATATTATTAATATGATATATTATAAACATCGTTATTTTAGAAAAGTTACTTGAAATAATTTATAAAATAAATAAGTAAACGATTTTTTAATCGGTGTTTGTGATTCACCCTTCTGATTTTAGTTTTCCCCTTTTTTATCAATGGATCTAAAAATACTCCAAGTCATCGTTATTATTGTTTTTTGTGTTTCTGTTTACATTAGAAGCTTTTCGCCAAGCTCTCTTAATTACAGTTCTCAGTTATGTGTGTAGGCTATTTTTATGGCGTTCTATTATTTTCCACATTCTGCGGCTGTAACTGCTTTTATAACAAGTGGGTAAAAATGTAATTTATTGCCTTCCAGATAGCTGGAAAAAATTAGAGAATATAGAGATACTTAATTTTACTTTGGAGTGTGTAACATTTTTAAGAGAGCCAAGTTTTCTGGGATTTCTCCTGAGTAAAATCTACCCCAGATGAAATCATATTGAGGTAGGTTCGATTAGTTCCAGCTGCCGATCAAGACATTGGCGTTTTACATATTGTTTTGATAACAAAAACTCTACGTTTTCTCGCTCTTTTTGTTTTAGCAAAAAGAGAAGAGCTTTCTGCGCAAAAGAGAGGACTTGCCGGCAGTAGAAAAATAAACAAATTGATTAGAATAAATTTAATGAACATTACGGTTCCTCTCCAGCCAGTTGAGCTTTCGGCGGTGCTCAGTAGACTTCTGAAGCTCGTCGAGCACCAAACGTTCTATAATTTTCGCGGCTGCTGTTTGGATTTCACCGCACCCTAGCTGATGTCATGGCTGTTCTCGCTTGGCTACTGACGGCCGTCGCAGTGCTGGTGGGGTATCTGGTCTTGAAATGGCGTCGTACCTTGCAGTACTGGCAGAAGCAGGGCATCCCCTGCGAGGAGCCGCACATCCTGCTGGGCAGCTTCACGGGAGTGCAGACCACGCGATCGTTTTGTGACATCTGGTCGGACTACTACAATAAGTTCCGAGGCTCTGGCCCCTTCGCCGGCTTCTATTGGTTCCAGAAGCCGGGAGTGCTGGTGCTGGACACCTCGCTGGCCAAGCTCGTCCTGATCAAGGAGTTCAACAAGTTCACGGACCGGGGATTCTACCACAACACGGAGGACGACCCGTTGTCGGGCCAGCTGTTCCTGCTGGATGGCCAAAAGTGGCGATCCATGAGGAACAAGCTGTCGCCGACGTTTAGCTCCGGCAAAATGAAGTACATGTTCCCCACGGTGGTGAAGGTGGGACACGAGCTTACCGAAGTCTTTGGCCAGACGATGGAGAAGTCCCCAATCGTCGAGGTCAAGGATATCCTGGCCAGATTCGGCACCGATGTCATAGGCACCTGTGCCTTCGGGATCGAGTGCAGCAGCCTGAAGGATCCGGAGGCAGAGTTTCGGGTCATGGGACGCCGGGCCGTCTTCGAGCAGCGTCACGGTCCGCTGGGGATCGCCTTCCTCAACAGCTTCCCCAACATGGCCCGCAGGCTGCACATGAAGATAAGCCTGGACGAGGCGGAGCACTTCTTCCTGCGCATCGTCAGGGAGACGGTGGCCTTCAGGGAGCAGAATAATATCCGGCGGAACGACTTCATGGATCAGTTGATCGACCTGAAGAACAGTCCCCTGACCAAGTCCGAGACGGGGGAGAGCGTGAACCTCACCATCGAGGAGATGGCGGCTCAGGCGTTCGTATTCTTCGGGGCTGGCTTCGAGACCTCGTCGACCACGATGGGATTCGCGCTCTATGAACTGGCCCAGCACCAGGATATTCAGGACCGGGTCAGAGAGGAGTGCCAGGAGGTGATGGCAAAGTACAACGGAGAGCTGACCTACGAGGGTATGAGGGATCTGCTCTACTTGGACCAGATCATATCAGGTGAGCTAACCTTGAAGCTTGCACCTCCCTTTATTAATCCCTGACCTCTTGCAGAAACCCTGCGCCTCTACACAGTGCTTCCCGTGCTGAATCGGGAGTGCCTGGAGGACTTTGTGGTCCCCGACAATCCCAAGTACGTGATTAAGAAGGGAATGCCCGTCCTCATTCCCGCCGGAGCCATGCACCGCGACGAGAGGCTGTACCCCAATCCGGACACCTTCGACCCGGAGAACTTCTCCCCGGAACGCGTCAAGGAACGCGATTCCATCGAGTGGCTGCCCTTCGGCGAAGGTCCTCGAAACTGCATCGGAATGCGCTTTGGTCAAATGCAGACCCGCATTGGCTTGGCTTTCCTGCTGAAGGACTTTAGGTTCTCCGTCTGCGAGCAGACATCGATTCCCATGACATACAACAAGAAGACCTTCCTGATATCAAGTGACACTGGCATTTTCCTCAAGGTTGACCGAGTGTAAATGTACATGATACTTTTTAAAACAACCAATAAAATACTAATATGATGTGGCTATAGGTTTCGAGTTACATTTAGTGAAATACATCTATTAACCGCTTATACATATTGATACATGAGTAATTATCATTAGTAACAAATAACTGATAAATACAAGCTTAGGGGTCTAATTGTTATCAACACTTGGAAATCTTATTTTGGAAAGTTTAAGTGCAAAGTTAATACATGCTTTTAGTGGTAACACGAGCTGTTAAACAATATCAAAAATATGTTTTCGTGACTCATGTCCATAATCAATCAGTGTTTATATCGAACTGGATCAAGTCAGTCACTGCAGAAGTGTGAATCACCCTAGGGCTTCACTATCTTGCTGACATTCAGGTTAATTCCGCCATCGGCGCCCAACAGAATGCTTTTGACTTTGTATTTCATCGGAACCGATGTCCTGGTCGGGTGCAGCTCGAACTTAAAGTTGTGGATGAGCAGGGCCATGCCCACGACGACCTGCATCCGGCCAAATCGCAGGCCAATGCAGTTCCGGGGACCGTCTCCGAAGGGCAGGAAGGTGCAGGCGGGTCGCTGCTTCACCTGCTCCTCGTCGAAGCGCTCCGGGATGAACTTCTCCGGCTCCGGATAGAACTCCGGGTCGTGGTGTATGCCAAGGGTGGGCACAAGAACTCCAGTGTCACGATCAATATTGTACTTGGGATTGCTGTGAGCATAGGGCTTGGTAACAATGCGAACCAAATGGGCCACCACGGGATGCTTCCTGAGGGTTTCTGAAGAGGAGAAAAGCACCTTAGCAAGGCTTCCAGATGGACTGACTGGGTAACTCACCATCGATGACCTTTTCCAGATACGTCAGCTCCCGCATGCTGTCATAGTCCAGCTTCCCATTGTGCTTTGCCAAGACACCATCGACTTCAGCTCTCAGCTTATCCTGAACGTCCTGATTGCAGGCCAACTCAAACAAGGCAAATCCCATCGTGGTGGAGCTCGTTTCGAAGCCCGCCAGGAAGAATATAAAGGCCTGGGCGGCCAGCTCATTGAAGGTGATGCCATCCTCCTTGTTGCCACTGTCGTACTTGAGCTTCAGGTCGATCAGCATGTCCATGAAGTCGTTGCGAGAGACCTTGTTCTCTATGCGATACTCGATGGTGTCCTTGACGATGTTCATGTAAAAGTCCTCAACCGGCTGCAGCAGGGTCTTGATACCCAATTTGGCGGACAGCCTGGGTGCCCCGAATATGAGCAGGTCCACGAGTCTGCCATGGCGACGCTTGTTAATCGCCAACTCCCCCATCCTGACAAACTCCGCATTGGGATCCCGCAGGCTGTGGCACTCCAGGCCAAAGGCGCAGACTCCGATCACGTCGGCGGTGAAGCGGGCCAGCAGATCGTGGACCTCCAGGGTTTGCGGTGAGCTGGAGATCTTTCCATCGAGCACCCGGATGAGCTCATCGCCCACGTTCAGCACAGTGGGAAACATGTTCTTCATCTTGCCGGAAGTGAATGTGGGCGTCAGTTTCTGGCGGAGAGTCCTCCACTTCTGGCCTTCGATGGTCGTCAGATTAGCCGTCAACGGATCGTCCCGCTCGTTGTGGAATATGCCGCGATCGTGGAACTTGTCAAAGTCCCGGATCAGCACGGTCTTCACAAAATCAATATCGGTGACCAAGGCAAACCTCTTGCTGTAAACGTAGAAGCCCACAAAGGGTCCATCGGTCTGGTTCTTGTACTTGAAGTAGGTTCGCTTGAGGATGTGTGACAGCTGCATCGTCTTCATCATTTCACCGGTGTTGCCGAGCGGGATCTTGGGCGGATCGTGGGGAATGCCGCGACGCTTCCAGTAGGTGTAGTTCTGGTGCACCCACCACGCGACGAGGGTAAGCACTCCAACCAGCAGTGCGATTAGAACCAGCATTTTAAGCATACTGAATCGCCAGCTGGGAATACGCTGCTTATATGAAGTGTGCTCCGAGAGAACGTTGGACTCTCCTATCCCTCAGCGCTCTTTTCGGACCGTGTGAACCATGGCACTACATACCACAAAACATGATGGAAGCAATGAGAGGTACAACAAAATTTCGCACTCTACCGGACATTTCAGAGAAAAGCTCTCTTAAATACATCCAGAAAAATCGTGGACTATTTCCAAGGTAAGACATTACCTAAAATCGCAAAAATGTATTTTTACGTAATAGGTTACCTACAAAACCCAAATAATTGACTGTTTGCCTATTTTTAAGGAATGCATAGACTTAATTTTTTAGGCAATTTTTTCCAAAAAAAAAATTCCATTTTTACATAGAATATCGAACTATTTAAAACGTTTATAATTAATTAAATAACTGTTTATAAATTCTCAATTTATAAATTTAAGTACCAGGCGGTCTCAGGTTTTCTATTTCAAAAGATTTTTTGCATTTCATTTTTCAAAATCGCAAAAAAATTAGCAAATTTGTCTTGGCGTAGCAAAAAATTAATTTTTTGTCGCGTGTGCGCAAAGAACTCCCAACTGGTTGGAACACCTCTGGCATGGAGTGGGTGTTGCCGGCCAACTCTTGGCAATGTTTGTGCTACGACAGAAGTATTAAAGCTCTGCTGCAACAGTATAAAACAAGTAAGAAAGCTACAGGCGACTGTGCTCGACTGTGAGATACCCGGTACCTAAACGTTTGCGTTCCACACTAAAAGGCAAATTAAAATTGTACATACATACATTGTAAATACATACATTGGCGCCATTATATCGCACGGCCAAGGCTCGAATGCGCCACCTGTCGGCTACAGCTTGCAACAGCAGTGCCTTAGGGCGGTGTGTTAAAATTCAAACCTTATTTCTAATATCTCCCATGTTTATCATCCGATTTTATTTAAGTTTTCAGGAAACGTCCGTCTCTATTTTATTAATTTATTGTATCTATTAATTTTAGGTCGAAAATCACGCATATAGCTAATATAACGTTTTTATGATTTTCAGGGGCGGAAGTGGGCGTGGACAAATTTTAAAACAAACTTGATCTGCGTGCAACAAATTCCAAAGTTGTCACCAAATTTGGTAACTCTACACACGGACGGACAGACGGACAGACGGACATGGCTAAATCGACTCGGCTGGTGACGCTGATCAAGAATATATATACTTTATAGGGTCGAAGATTTCTCCTTCCTCCTGTTACATACATTCTCGGTTGGCGCTAACTTATAATACCCTTGTACCCTATGGGTACCGGGTATAAAA
>VNKF01003258.1:0-32720 GCA_008044355.1 Drosophila lacteicornis
CGTTTGAACATATCTAGTATCAATAATATCAAACAAATACTATGCTTTTTAATACTAGGGCGCCTTGTGAAAATGAACTATAAATTTATAACTCTTTTATGTAAGTGTAAGTGTTAACATTACCAAAAAGATGTAAAAAAAATTGTATTCCCCTCAAGATCGATTTATCAAACCAAATATAAAATACCGACAAAATATAATCTATTTTAACACTAGGGCGCCAAGTGAAAAATAGAGATGCTTAAAAGAAAATACTACAAAGTAATCTGTGAATATTATTCATTTAAATATGTTTCAGCCCCTGAAATGGGGTTCTACTGTAGCAAGCAAAAGCACAAGCGCACAAGCACAGGCTAAAGTTGGAAGAAAACAGTCAACAACAAAACACGGCAACAGCAAATAGCAAATGCTTTTTGCTTTTGCTTTTCCAAATAGTATTAGCAATGCTGCCAGCAGCACCAGCACCACCAGCAACAACAACAAGTACAACACGCATACGCCGTGTGGAAAAGTGCAAGTCGAATCAAAGCCAGGCAGCTACTTGGAACTTGGGGCCGGGACTTATAAGTCGACCCGTCCCGTCCGTCGTCCGTCGTCAGTTGACTCGACTTGACAGACTTGAGACTGGCGGCGATTGCCATCGCCAATTGCATTTGCGACTGCTAGATGTGGCATAGAAAAACGGCAGCTAAAAATTAAGCTTACTAACTTAATACAGCATAAAAACCGCGAAAAACAAAAATGCGAATGAAAAAAACGCAACAAATTAAGCTTTAAACAGAGATGAACTGCTTGATGAGCGGCTGCTTGACGACAGCACTTTACAAAAAGTGGATACAACCCAAACAAGCAGTGCAAGCGAAGGTGTTGTAACTGGGCGTTTAATTCTATTTACTTATTTTCTTCGGTTTAATAATTAAATCAAGGATTTATAGCTAAGGCTGACAAATATTATTGCCCATTTATTTTACTATCATTTCTTGTTAAAAATTTAAGCTAAAAACAGGGAATTTTATACATTCCTTATGGATGTGCAAGCAGTGCTTTAACTACTTTCTTGTCGGTATCCCAGCTTTACAGATCTTGCATTATTTTTAATTTGAATTAAAAATTCTACAAATTCGATTAAGATCAATCTTGATCTGAGTGTATTTCGCACTTCGATTTGCACACCTCAACGCCGAGCGTTGATAGTTCATTGGTTTTGTTTTGCTTCGTTTTGCCTCCTCCAACTCACTATTTTGCATAAATAACACTAACTTAAAAAACTCGCTTTGAATGCCATTATCGACCATGTGCTTCATCTCTTAGCCCGCTTTCGAGTTCGTCGCCACCACGAAAAAAATAAAATAAAATAAATAATAAAAAATAGAGAATATACGGAATTCGAGCAGAATCTAGAAAACAATTGACAACATTGAGTTGTCCTTAAGCCGGTTTCAATTCGCTGCCTTTGGGGTCAATAGATATCATAAAATATGTCATCGAGAGCGCGCAAATTTGGGTGTTGGGCAGCTTTTTAGCAGGTGACTCGATCTCGAACTCATGTTTTATGTATGCTGTATGCCGACTGCCGATCGGTTCCCCCCGGATATCCCCTCTCTACACGGAAAACAAAAAGCCAATGATAACGGAATTGGAGTTTGAGATCCACATCATATAACCATATATTGATGGGAATGAGATTCTTGGGTCCTGTCTTTGGCTTATTTGTATTATTTATTATTTTTAATATCCACGCATCAAGATCTTCTATTAAATTAATCTCTAGCTTATAACATTTATGATAGCCAGAACTCAGCCTTTTTCTGTGCATATTGATTGGTTATGCCAGCCAAGTCAATACTTCATCTTCCGCGTGCGACTGTGTGTGCGGCTACAGCTGGGCTATTAATAGAAATTCATGTAGAAACAATTAACATTACATTAGAGCGTCGTGCATTTCAATGCTGTCTGTCTGTCTCTGTCTGGTATCTGGCTTTCTGGGCGGCCGGCCTGTTACAGATTCAAGGTGGCCCCCGAACCCGATCGCTGGCTAGTGATAAGAATGAGTTTTATGGGTTTATTTTTAGCGAAAACGGAAGTTGGAAAAACTATGGCGAGCCGGTCTGTGCTTGCACGTGTAGGCAGGACACAGCACTGCTTGTGGCGCGTCAACTGCTTGCCAGAGGCAACTGTACCTAGCGAAAAAAGCTGGTCACTAAAAGGTAAATATTTTTGAATCAGTTTATACTGAGAAATTATTTACATTTGCATCAGTGTATAAAAAAACTTTGACTGCCTATATAAGTTCTATATAGACAGCTATTTCCGTTTGAGCCGATCAGGGCCAAGATTTAAGAACTGCGCATTCTTCGCGATGATTCAACATTGTGTCGGTCGACTGTATGGAAAGGTTCTCGATATTTGCATAAGACAATTCACAGTTTTCGGACCACATCTATTAGCACATTTCGCCTTTAGCCGATCGTTTATTTGCGATCAACCGGCCAGCGATCGCTTCGAAATTCGGGGTCCCTCTGCGCCTGTTGTCTGACCCCGTGAAATCCAAGTTGAACTTGGCAATTATCATCGCCTCGAATCGAATCGAATCGGATTGCGTCGATCGTATATCATATCCTTAGTGGAAGCCACTCAACCCAACTGTCTCCACCCATATTTCGGTGTGTTTATATTTAATTTTAGCACTGTGACGATATAGCCCGCACTCACAAATTACTTTTACGGCCCCCGGACTGGAGTTAATCGCGGGCAAGGCGACAAAAATATCACCAGAAGCAGCAGCATTGCCTCCAGAGAAAATTTCACAACTTTTTGCATCATTTACAGTTACACTTACACACCGTGCTATATTTGCATACGAAGGAAGCTGCGCGCCATTCATGAAAGCGCCGCCTAAGGTCAACAAACAGATTTACATGCAGCGTCGAGCATGTGCAATCTGATTCGGAATATACTCGGTGTTGGTGCTTTTAATCGTTCCGTTTGTCACTGGTTTATTATACACTTTTTTTGTGTGCCATCGCACCTGGAAAGGCGGCAGCAAAACGCAAAAACGGGTCGGGACTGGGGCCCCCGGGTTGCCTTCATTTAATTAACTTGGCGAAACGGAAAAGGCATCGCTGCGCTGCGCTGCTTGCTCATACCCTAACCGCCCACGCACGCAAGCAGGGCAAGGTACAGTCTAATCAAATGGCCAAGCAGTGAGCGTAGCATCAAGCAGTTCTAAAGAAGTATGATCAAATTTAAATTAAGTGGAAGCTTCCCCGGTAATTGCGGAAAACTTTCCGGCTAGTTTTTCCCCCTGGTAGTCGGGGCTTTCCACGGAGAGCATCTTGCAGTCGGCCAGCTGCATGAATTTGCACAAATTAAAGCGTATTTATTTGATCAGCAGCAGCAAAGTAAAAGCACAAAAAGAGAGAGAATATTAATAATAATAACAAACACGGCACACAAGTTGATTTCGTTGTGCAATGGAAAAAACGGAAATATGCAAAACAGAAGGCAGCAGTCCCTCGCTCGAAAGCCATTACTTGAAATGTGATTTCATAAATTGTTTATCAGCCGAATGGGAATGGGAAAGGAAAACAAAGCCAGGCCAGAGCCAGAGCCAGAGCCAGAGGAGAGATCAATGCGAGAAACAGCCTCTCAGGGAGAGCTTCCCCATTGTTGACCTAGTGAAGTGACACAAGTGACAGACGCGTGACTTGCCATCGGCACCGGAAATCGGAGATGGAGATTGCCATATCATGCCCACATCATTACGATACGATAATGGTCATAGGATAGACTCCTTTTTAAACTAAACAAACTTAAGAGAATACCTGCTAAATTCTTAGCTTGGTTACCTTAAATATTAGCTTAATAGGCCGAGTTAACAAGATAATCAACACAGGCACCTATAATGAATCAAGTTCCGATTAGCATCGGCATAAAATAGCGAGCCAAAAAGCGACTCTAATTCCCATTCAAGCTGAACTAAAAGTCAAAGATAATTTATTGCCTTGCATCTTATAAGGGGGAATTCTTGGGAAATGTGCGAATTCGAATCCGAGTCCGATTGGAGGGTTCTAAGACCGGGCGGCCCACGCAAACAAACAAATAAACACACGGGGCCCATGATAAAGCCTGAAGACTAAAGACTAAAGACTAAAGACCCAGATCGGCTGGCGGAATGTGGACAGCCGAGAGACATGGGTAAACATTCCGGAGGAGGAGAGTTGGCAGATAATAATTCCCAGAGATACAATGTCTGCTGCAGTGATTGTTCCCCCGAATTCCTCCAGCTTTTTTTCGGGTTCAGCAAGTGCGTAGTTCCCGAAACAACTCAATCTCCGCTCAGCTCTAAATGTAAAAATCAATATGAAATGTGGCCTGACAATGGGTTAATTGAGTGAGGGGGTGATGTCTACCCATACCTATGCCTATGCCATATATGAGGCGATCTAAACAGGCCCATTTCGAAGCCGTAGCCCCCGACATTCATTCATATTAGAACGTCAATTTACGACTTTTTTCCTCTTGCCTTTTTTTCTGTTTTCTGATTTTTGTTTTTGTTTTTCTTGTCGAATGCTTTGCGTAAATATTTACTCATTTTGCGTGGCAATTTTGAACACATGACAATTTCAGTTGTGTGCTCGGCGTTTTTTTTCCTCAGATTTTTGTTTTTTGTCAGCTGTGATTGCCTCCCTTATTAGGGTTAATGCTAATGGGCACCGGATTGGCTCCAGACTTCTCTCGAATCGTTGCTACGCTACGGCTCGTTAGTGACCGGAACCTGGTGCCTGGGTTTCTGATTTACTTGCAAGGAACATCTACTTTTCACATCTACAGAAGTAGTATATGTCCCCAAAAAGTATATTCCCAAAAAAGGTAAAAATAATAGCAAACATATTTTGCAATATGGCACAATAAATATTTATGGAAAAAATAAAAGCTATTAAACTCTGAAAAAGCTTTAATTTTGACCGCACTAGTGCATTGAGCATGCTTTCTGTGTGCCGGTAGAGGTCGGACAGAGAAATTTTCTTATTTGCGTGTGGGGATCACTGCCACTAGTCCAGGGTATCATCTCGTTCGCATCCCTAACCTTATTAATAATTCGCACTTTGATAACAATTAACGTTTCATTTCGCACGCGCCCCAAATCAGTTAATCGTGCTTTTTTGCTAGCTTTGATTTAATTATGATTCCTATGAACTTTGCTATTGAATTGTTTGTAAAATAAACACGTTCAATCTTCCCCAAAACCAGAGATCTAAGGATTAAGTAATTGGAAAAAAAAAAATAGGAGAACTCTAAGGTTTAACATACAATTCTTGATAATAACCTTCAATCCTCCTATGCTGCTGGATGGAATCATAGAGGCTATTTTTTCAGCCAGATGCCATCCTATTCTTGCTTCAGACTTACGTGTAGCCATGGAGCTGGACCCGCATGGTGGCCAGCAGGGACAGGGTGCTGGTGGAGCAGCTGGCTCCGCCAAAGGCCGCTGGGAACTGCGGCGGCGTAGCTGTCCACGAGGTGGGCGTGGCCGGATAGGAGGTGTGCTGTGTCAGCTGGTGCAGGGACTCTGTGGAGGTCGAAGCGGATGCAGAGGATGTGGATCCGGCGGCTGTGGTGGCGGTGGAGGGCTGGGCGGAAAGCGGGCGGCGTCGATTGGGGCGATTGTTATGACTGTGACTCTTGGTGGCTGCTCCCCGGATTATTTGGGCCAGCTCGTCGTGGGTCATGCACGAGGCCGTGGGCGGAGGCGAGGGAGCGGGCGCTGGGCTCTCCGCTGGCGGGGTGGTGCTGCCCCTGGACTTTTGGCTCTTGACCTTGACCCTGTCCTTGCCTCGCTCCCGCTCCCGCTCCTTGCTGGAGCCGTAGTGGGCCTGGATGGCCCGCTCATACTCGAAGTTGCGCTGCTTGTTGTACGCATTGTTGTTTACGCTATTGTTGTTATTGTTATTAATGTTGTTATTGTTGTTGTTGTAGACTTGTTTCTCTTGCAGCTTGTGGTTGACCACGCTGGACAGCTTTTCCAGGCATTTGTTGAACAGCATTTTTCTCCGGCTTAACACTCTCGTTTTCACACTCGAAAGAAAAGTAAAAAAAAAAACAAAAAGCAGCGTCTAGTGGTAATATTCCACTGCGGAAAAATGCGTCTTTCTCGGGGGGTTTGTTATTACTTTGTTTTTTATGTAACAACTCGGCCCACACACTACACACGGCACAACACACTAACACACACTGGAAGCAAGAATTCTTGTTTTTTCGCTGCTGTTTGTTTTGTTTTCTATTTGCTATTTGCTATTTGCTGCCTTATTGATCGCGATTAAGGTGATCTCTGTCTATAACTTTAAGCGCAAATAGAGTGCTGTTTACCCCGTATTTTGTATTCTTTGTATTTGTTTATTACTATTATTATTGCACAATTTTCTTGAGGGCCAACAGCAGTTTCTTCTCGTAGGACTTGGTGCTGATCGTGGTGATGGCGTTGCTCTGGGTGACCTTTGGTGCCGGGGGCTGCTGCTGCTGCTGTTGCTGCTGTTCGTTGAGACGCGTTTGTGCCGCCATTAAGTGCTCCAGGACAAAGGTGGCCGAAGGCATAATTTCGCTTTTATCAGATCGGATATTTCGGTATTACGGTACTACGAACTGCTTGCCGAGCGTAACTGAACGGCGCGCTGCTTGCAAGCGGAGCTAAGCTGAGAGCTGCCCTGCTTGTGTGTGCTAACCCGTTGGACCGCAACTCGAGAATGAAGCTCCAGCTGCCGCGTCTGAAGCTTTTTGCTCGGATTCTTGACGCCGTCTTCCCGCGCTCTCTCTCTCTCTCTCTCTCTCGTCTCTGCTGCTCTCTGTTCTGCTGGGTTCTCCGCTGTGGGTTGTTGCTTGGTGCTTGCTGCTTGGTGCTTGCTTGATGTTCTAAGCGCTGGGATATGAATGAATCTTGTCTGGCTGTGGGCAGCGCTTTTTGTTTTTAAATCCAGCCCAGGCCCAGGCCGCAGCCGGCGTTCCGTTTAACCCTTCCTGCTACAAAGAAATCTCTCTGGGGGTTTTTGTTTATGGCTTTATTTTACGTAAATATCAAAAGACGCACGCAAAACACTGATTGGCGGCTGAGTGGGTGTGTAAGCACTGCTTACAGCTAGCTCCTGTTGCTTTTATAAACTGCTTTCGGCTAGCTCCTGTTGATGTTATAAACTGCTTGCACAGCTATGTAGACTAGCCTGCACTGCTTAGCTTAGATTGTCCCTCGTTGGGCGCCATAGAGCAGAAAGAGAGAAATAAAGAAAGCTTTTCTGCTTTCCACTCAACTTATAATTCCTTTCTTTAACTTTAACTTTAACTTTTACTTTTCAGCTTTACACTCACACACGTGAACCCAACCCACCCTCTCGCTCTATGCTTTTGAGTGATGACTGTACTCCTGGATGAATCACGGATTTCAATCAGAATCCGAATCATATACATTTCGAAAAACAAACACACTGAAAATGAATTCCAATCCGAAAATGGTCATTTCGTGATATGAGTGTGTGTTGTTGTCGCGCGGGCTTGTAAGAAAAAAAAATATACAACAAAAATATATAAATACAAAAAGCAAAAAGCGCTTTAAGCGCCGTCCGTTGCCTGCCACCGGAAATGAAACTGAAACCGAGCACAGCAACAAATGTGGGGGCCATCTAGGCCAGGAGCCGGGCTGAGCGGCGGAGCGGTGACCAGGGGCTACCAGATCCAATCCAAAGCTCTTTTACAGCGCGCAGCCGCAGACGTCAGAGGAGCGGACGTGTTCAGCATATTTTTGGGCCATCCGAATGGGCCGACGTGCGCCCGCCAGCTAGCTGCTAGCTGGCTAACTGCGACGCGATACCTCCACTCCCCCACAACCCCCCCCGGGGCGGTTTATTTCTTTCCTAAACTTCGTCATTGGTTTTTCGTTGGAACCCTAACAGAACTGTAATCAAAATTAAGTAAGAATAATCAATTGAAAAAGTGAAACTGCTCAGATTTATGCTCAGAAGTGCGGCGGGAAAACCCCACAGCTAGATTTGCATGCATCAATGCAAACAGGATGGTGACCAGGCCAGACCAGACCCGACCAGATCCGATGGTAAACCACACTCGCTGGCGGGTCAAGAATATGAGATATGGCACTGGCAGCTGCACTTGGCATAAAAATGAGAAAAGATAGGAGATACTACCTATGAATAAGGTTGATAATAATCATAATGGAAGTCAAGAGAGCTTAGAGAGTCCCCGCCAGCTCTGCGACCTTGGCCATCCCGAAATCGGGCCTGGAACTAGGGAGTAGGGGACCGAGACCGCTTTTGGGCACAGCCAAAAATCAGGGGAGAGCTTGCAGGGAACGAGGGAACGAGAAATAAACATAATTTATTGTTCATAATTTCTTGGCGTGCACACTTAATATGCCGCTCGCACACACATAACACACAACTATGAGTCGAACATTAATTGTTTGCCATTCCGAATTCGGATCCGGGGAGGCTCAGCCCGGAGCGTGCCAATCCCCAAAAATGGGTTAGCCAGAGCCAAGCGATCGAGGCGAGATGGCCAGAAAAATGTAGAATTCCTACTCCTGTCATCTGTGATTAAGAAATAAACAATATAACGATACACTCTGCTCATGTAAACAAGGTATTAATCATCAGATATTTGATTTACTTGAGACATCCATTATGATTTATACTAATCTCTCAGGGTCTTACTCATTGAGGGTATGCCGAAACTAAAATCTCCGCAAATGTAATCATTTTTAGCTACTTATTTTTTGTCATTACGTATATAGCTAGGGGGTGTGGAGCATTTCCATTTCCTATTTATTTATTACTTATTATTTATTTTTAAGGGTTAGGTTTAAGGGTTGGGCCAGGGCCGAGCCCAGTTTCACTTGCGGTGACTGGAGCTATTTGGCTATAGGACAACGCTTATCCCATGATCCGAATAGCTGAAATTATAGGCCCAGATTTACGATCATCGTTATTATTTCAATATGCATAAATAGATAGTTTTTCTAGCGACGCCTACGTGAGTCCGCCCATGTAAACCAGGTCAGCTGTCTCCGACAACTGTCTCCAAGTGCACAAAAATAGCCGGGGGACTCACTCACTCACGGGATCGATCGGTTAATGGCGGATAAGTTTTCCCTTTTGGAGCGGTTCGATGGCCCAGCTCGGTTCGCGCTTTTCCTCCGACTCGAGCACACATCCCTCTTCCATGAGAAGTCGGAGTCGTCTTTGTGGCGGGTCTTTGTTTTGGCGAGGGATTTACCTGAATAAATAATTGAGGAATCGCGGGATCGAGGGATTGGGGGATTAGGGGTATCGGGACGTACGCATTTGCGGTTCGTGCCGAGAGCTTTAAATTGTCGTGAGCTGGGCAGTTTAGGATGCCACCGAATTAATGGTCGGGGCATCTCGGGCAAATGCGCACATTTACGTGCGTTTCAAATTTAATTTGGTTCAGGGAATCACTCGTACGAAAAGGGAAAGAACACTCTCAGAGCCATTAGTTGCCAGTTACAGAGTGTTACAAGTGGAATTTAATTGGATCAGTAGATCGTAGAATAAACCTACAAAGTTACAGATGCAATAATTCACATTTAGGCAGATCAATCTCGAATATTCTCTCCAAGTTGTGGTTCCTATTTCCCAGTTTCACTTTTAGGCAGATCCCATAGATCAACCTCCAATATTCCATCCAAGTTCTGGTTCCTATTTCCCCCCCGTTTGGGTTTTAAATCATATTCGGAAGCACAGCTTAGCGGCCTGCCTTCTGATTTAGTTGTGCAATTAATATTCAATTAGTTTGTCAACAATTAAAGTTCCCGTCATGCTCCACAATTTACGAGAGAGCTGTTGGCTTATATAATAGGCCCTAGGTCTAGCTCAGGTACAGTTGTGCATCATTAGGCGCGATCTTGGCTACTATAACTACTGTAACTACAAGTGTGCATCTGTTAAGAGGTGGAGGAGGCCAAGTACCTGCAGATGAGTACAATTTCAATTCATTTCGCGATATGCACAGGGCGAAAAAATGCATAACGACATCAATTTGAAATGGAAATTAAGCAGGTTTCATATTAAGTAAGAATCTACGAAGCTTTGGTAAAAGAGCCTAGGGTTAAGGCCTTACCTGTATTTATATGAAATAGATAAATAAATAAATTACAAATTATAGATACAAGTTTTTGGGCGACACAAGAGTCACCCCTCCATATTGATATTTTAGGCAAATTTGATCCAAATATTAGGCAGCTATTGACCGATTTCCCAGAGATTTTCCCCCGTGTACGTGTACGTTTCTATATAGACATGTTATTGCTGCTGCCTTAGATACAGATACGGATACGAGTGGAGGTTGGGGCACAGAGATCCACATACAGATACCGATACAGATACAGATACGGGCTATGGCTATATAGCTATATAGAGCTACGTGCACGGCATAATTTATCAGACATTTGTAGGCTTGTCTTAATGGCGAAAATTGAAAGCATTTAGCATTTCAGGCACTTGAGAGTCTGTCAGATGGATGGATGGCTGGGCAAGGGCACAGGAGGCGGAGGCGGAGAAGCTGGAGCTGGAGCTGGAGCCATATTATCCATTATCCAACGCAAACAGTTTGAGAACTTAATTGAACGATTCTCCGATTTGTTTTCGTCGGCCAGGCAGTGGAAGAAAGTGCGCGAAACTAAAGCAATTAACAATTATCGTCTTTAATTGCAACGATTAAAAGTGCGGCAGGTAAATTATACATATATATATCGCTCTGGCTATAGCTATACCTATAGCTAAGGTAAGCAAACAAAAACAATGAGTGATTTGCAATTCGGTTGTCAGCATTCGGAATGCCCTCCGCTGGCGATTCTCTGACACGATCAAAGGTCAAGATCGATGGAAATGGAAGTGGGAATGGAATGGAAATGTGCATCGATGGAATGGTGAAATGTCGCGGGGAAATTGGGTTTCCAGAAGGTCGGAGAATGTCGAGTGTCGTCGATGGGGAAGGCCAGCATCTTTCACATTCCACGGAAGCTTGGCCTGGGACTTTTAATGGGTGTTTCTATTGATTATTTAATGGTTCTTAGGCCAAAATCCCTTCCTAAATTCAATTAAGAGGTAATATTATCATTTAATGTTATAGTTTCCTTCTTTCTTTGTCAACAGAACAGACTTATAAATAAAACTGCCCCTCATCTCGTTCGCTTAAATTTTCCACAATCCACAATAAACCCACATTTCGACTGACGACTGACGCTCTCAACCCTAATTTGAATCAGCCCCTGCCAACCCCACAAAAATATATATAAATACGATCCCAACCCTTGTTTGACGTCATCGCCAATCAAATGATGATTTCTGCGCTCGCCAGATCGATTATAACGCACCACCTTCGAAGGGGGCCTAAAAATAAACGGAGCTCGGCTTAAGGGGTTTTAAAAATAAATCCAAACCCGAATGAAACAACCAAAAAAAATTATAAACAAAAACAAAGCGCTAAAACGTCACGAGCTCCAGTCAAGGATAAGTGGCTAACGTCAGTTGGTCGGCGTCGATCGGCGACTTAGCACAGTTAAAAGGTTTAAAAAAAGGCCACACAGAGAAAATAATATTTAAATTATAAACTTTGAATATCAAAAATAAACTTTTTCAGAAGTCTTTGAAAATCTGCAAGTAATGCCTATAATTTCCCTTAAGAAATACCTATGCATCGATTTTTGTTAGCTTTAATTTTATTATTTGAACTTCTTTACCAATTACTTTGCAAAAAAAAACCAAATTAATAGCGGAATTTCTCACAGAAAGAAATAATAATGTGACCAAAGTTGTTTTTGATTTCTTTGTAAGAAATACCATCTTTGGTAATATTTTTTTTTTCTCTGTGCACCCTAATTAATAGGGGGCGTGGCAGGCGAGCAATACTTGGGGTGGCTGACCCGTTAGGATGCGGAAAATGCACGAAGCAACAAGAAGAAGCCGAAAGAAGAAAGAAGAAAGACTGGAAGACAGGCCGTAAAATATTTGATGGGTTCGGGTAGACAGCGGACACAAAAGCAAACAAAAAGAGTAAAAAATTATTAATAAGCAAGCGAAGAAATACAATAAATAACGAATATTTTGCGCGTGTGGGTTGTAAAAGCCAATATGACAATAACAACAAAGAGACGCGGGCAGACAATAACAATGCACTGCTTGTATGGTCACTGCTTTGTGGGTGTACGTGTGCGTGAGCAACAGGTGTGCGGGTGTGTGTGCGTTCGGTTTAAGTGGAATTAGAAATTATTCACCCACAAATTTCATCTTGATATAAAAACAATAATAATGAGCCACAGATCCAAAGCCAGCTCAAAGAAATCAAGAAAAACAAACTAGAAACGTGAAAATTAAATGGATTTATCCTATTGATTCAAATCAATTGTAGAAAATCCCAAAACCTTAGTTATCTAAGTGAGAAACTCAAAAATAGTATAGTTTTACTAATATTCTGGAAAGTGCCTATGACATCTTAAATATGAAATATGTTATTAACCTTCATTATCATATTTCTACAAAATAGAGCCGTGGTGCGCAAAGCCCTGACTCGCGATTCAGTAAATTTATCTGCTCGGCCTCTGCCGGCACACGGACAGCATGCACAGAACGTAAAAAACGCACCAGTGCGGTCAAATTATAATTTTGTGAAGTTTTTTAAATGAATCGTTGATAAAACGTTGATGAATATTAAAATATTAGGAAATATGTGCCTTTAATTTTTAATTTACAACAAATTAATAAGAGGAATTTGTTTCTAATCGCGCTTAGTATCATAACACACTAACGGACACATATCCGCCGATCCTATAAAGTATATCTTCTTGATCAGTCTAATCGATCTAGCCTTGACACTTTATTTCTAAAAGCTTGATTTGGCCCATTCTGTGAGCTAGGGGCTTATTTCTTAAGTTTTTCTGTATAAATAGTTAGAGTATTACAATATTTGCATATTATTTAATTAGTTAACCATATGCCACATCTCTTATAGGAATAATACTGGCCGCAATGTTTTGATAAACAAAATGGTTCCATAAATGCAGGGTATAAGGGTATAGAAACTCTGACTTAATGAAGGTATGATTCTTATCTCCGTATCTTGATTTTCCTTCATTTTCAACGTAAATGATTTAATGTGGACTTTGAATTTTAATATCTAAACACCATTAAATGGACTAGTTTTCATTATTTGCTTTCAGGGTGCAATATAATACATGTATACAAAAAAAAAACATTTGGCAAGCGCCTACTTGAAATCACAATGCCCCTGGGAAAGGGTATTCAACCACTAACACACACACAAGGACAAGAGGGAAGGCAACGGAATGCGCAACAACAGAATTTCTAACAGCGGTGCAGCGGAGCAGACAGCGCGTCGTCTCTGCAATCGCACACATACCAACACACACACACACACGGGCGAGCGGCCATGTGCGTGTGAGTGCGCGAGGTGGTGTCTTTTCATAAACAAAACAACATACAAAAAATTGCCAAATGTTTATTAACAAATCCGGGATCCGTCCCCCAGTTGTCAACGTTGAAAAGGCGCAGAAAAAACACAGCTGTTCTTCGTTCGGCAGCAACAAGCAATCGGAGCAGGAGCTTGCATGGGCAGAGGGGTCCACGAGGAAGGGGTAAGGGGGATGCAAAATGTGGCCCTGCCCCAATTTCGCGGCAGTCATCGATAACAATTGGGGGAAAGCCCGATAAGCGAGGCGCGATGTTTAGACTTTGGAGATCGCTTCTGTAAACACGGTACACTTCCCACGAATTCCGCACAAAAGTAAATAAATACGATTTATCCTTGGGCCGCGACAAGGCAAGACAAGGCCAGGCAGGCCGGGAGCTAATGTAGGTCATGGCATTTCAAGGGAACAAGTAGTACTTCAGCTTATGGTGGTGACCTAATTTTCAAAGGAGGTCCCAACTCCAACTCCGCAATGATGTCACATTTTTGTGGGAACGCAATTCCACTCCCCCTTTATAGCAACGTGCTTCGAAGTTGGAAAATGTTGAATAACCCGTGAGAGGTGATCATTGGTTAAATCATCTGGTCACTCTGGTATTATGATAAATTCTAAATATTACAGGTTCAGTCTAGGAGCTATCATAAGGATCATATAAAATACATTTTTCTTAGAATTATAAATCATTTTCGGTTGTGAAAAGGGAGATCAGAGGTAAATCCAACCTTTCTGGAAAGGGTAACAAACATAAGCCAATGGTATTGCAATTCTAAAACTAACATAAACGTAAATTGTTTCATAGATTTTATATTCAATCGAAAAAGGATTCGCTTTCATATTTCAGCCATAAATAACTCTTTTCAACCTTCAGAGGGTTCCTGGGAATATTCCAATAATAATTTCAACATATTTCTAACCTAGTGATAACTATAATAGGGTTTCTAGGAACATAGAAAGATCATTCTGTTCTGGGATATTATTCCAGGTAAGTTTCTTAAATTAATCTGGATAGTGCCACCATAAAGGGCTTCCTATTTCTAATGTATTGAAACTTTAAAACTGGAGGATACCAGATATCCCCCGTGGACCGTGGCCAGGTGTCCCGGACTCACCTTTCCGTGGTGGGCTCGGCGCAGATCAGCGGCTGCTTCAGCTCGATGGCCTGGCCGTTCTTCTCCTTCAGCTCGCCATTCTCCATGTAGTATTGTACCAGTTCCGGCAGTGTGGCAAACTTTTCACCTGTAATGTTGGGACGAATCGAGGATTAGCCGGGATAAGATCAAAGTGTGTGGAAGCTCCTTACCGCCGTAGAGATCAAAGAAGTCGCCATTGTTTTGGATTTTGATGTGGGTCACCTCGTTGCCGCGGCGCACGGAGAGCGTAAAGGCGCCCGGATTCGAGGAGGATAGGCGGGCGAGGAAGGATCCGTCGAATCCCTGCTCCTGCAGCAGTTTCTCAGCTTCGATGCCAGATATCGTTGGGTGGAACCATCTGCGGAATGTTCAGATCTTTAGTCGCCAGAGCAGTAGTTCCCTCACTGGTTACCCGGTAGACGGCGCGCACACCATCATCTCACCGCCACCGCCCCCGCCCCAGCAACAGCTGTAGGTGTAACAGCGAAGGCAACAGCACTGTTGCTGTTGCCGTTGCATCCACTCTTTCGCTCACGTTTGGCACTTTATTGCACTTTTTATCTCAACAGTTTTTTGTTTCTGTTTTTCTTTTTTTTTTCGCTCTGCCTTTGCTTTTGTATCTACTTATACATATGTAAATAGCCCAGTTGGGAGCGTGAGCGAGTATGAGTGTGTGTTGGGTGGTGGTTGGCCAAGGGGGCGGGGGGAACGTGTGTACATATGTGCCACACATACGCACGCACTCCCTGCTGCTGGCGCGCGTGTGTGTGTGCGGGTACATTGTCGAATTTCCTATTGGATTTACCTTCGCGATGACATTTTCTTATTGAATGCACACTTAAAAAATAAATAATGATTACACTAACGGAAAAAAATGAAACTTATGTGTAGATGCTTTGTGAAACACACAAAATGAAGGTGGGAAATAATGCACTAAATATAATCGATATCAGGCGTATCGTTATCGATTGCTCGGTTCCATTGGACATATACTCGATTGTACGAGATGTATACTCGAGTACTCGATCTTCTGAGACGTATTTTACGGCTATCGAATAGTTTTGTGCAACAAAAACTATGAAGTGACCGTAATTTGCCAGCAGAAAATACCACAAAAGTATTTATCTGCGGTATTTATTGAGCAGTATTTTCCTACAACGATTATTCAATTCTAACTTGTGGCATACATTATTTAGCGAAAAACTTTGCAAATATATACAAAAGAAAACATATAGTTAAATTAGAAAACTGGCAACCAAATATAACACGTAATATCTAGTAAAATGAATAATAGAAATACTAACCTAGATTCAAAATGTTTTCCAACACTTATGATCCAGAATTTCCGTTAAAATACATTTGGCCAAGTAAAAATTTTAGGAGTTTTTCTTAAAATTAAATTTAACATAAATTTAAGGAGTCCGTCAAGCTCCTATGGTAAAATAAAGAAATATTTCGATCAAAACAATAAAATATAAAGTAATGCTTTAGAAAAACCAGAAATCTACATTTTAATTTTGTCTCAAGGACTTATGTTAATATCTTTCGATAGTTTTGATAGATAGGACTCTGATTGACAGTTGCCAAACTTATCATTAATATTTGCGCTTAACAGCACAAGTGGTTAACAGCAATGATAACGGTAATTAATCGTAGCCTTTACTAAAAATTCCTGAAATGCTTTCAGGCTGCGTATCTCCTCGTAAAATGTCCAAGTAAAACATCGGCTTTTTGGTTTTTCTTCTTTTTATTCAAGCAATTTAAAAGTTTTGTCGGTTTTTCCATTTGGTTTTGTATATAGCGCATTGCATTGCGTGTATACATAGAACTATGTATTTATATCGTGTTCTCTTGTTCTTCTCTTTTACTAATTTATCAATTTATCAAATAAATATATAATTTCCATTCTAGGCTCGTCGTCGGCAGCGACTTCTTATTTGGGTTTTTCATTCGACTTTAACATGGACTCTTTAAATAATTTACAAATACACATACAATTAGGGGATTCCTTCTTCTTAATTCTTTTTTGTATCATATTATATGATTTATATAGCCCTTGTCTTCTTTTTTATTTTGCTTTACTTTGCAGAGACCTAAAAAAGAGTCATATTCCATTTAAAGTTTTGCGGTTTAGTAAATACGTTGTTTCATTTGTTTATAAAGCGCGACCATATCGATATACATTTATATTTGTATAATGGAGTCGTAAACATTTATGCATTTCTCTTGTCATATATTGTATTTGGTTTTTAGGTATTTATGCTCGCATATTGTTTACTAACAAAGGTACCTAAGATTTGCATTAGATGTGATTCAAATATCCTTTGGAAATTGCCCCCAAAGGCGAATTCGCGTCCATTCGCGACCTCCTTGGCTGGCTCCTTAGCAACTTTCCTTTCCTTTTACTCCTTTGGTTTTTTGTGGTGTGAGATGTGAAACATGATATATGTATGTGTGGTTCGTTTTGGACTTGACTTGGATGCAATTTATATATATATATTTGTATATATATGTAGGGTTTCCTTTATTTTGTTTACTTAAGCTTAGTATTTCATTTTTCTTTTCGAGTTTTAAGTGTAAGTGTGACTGTAGCTTAAAAAGTAAAGGAAAAGTATCGATTTATTGGTAATCATAATAAAAAGAAGAGCAACTGTGCGCCTGACTGATTTCATTTTTTTTTAAGATTTTTTTCTTTCTTTTTTTTTCAGCTATTTTTGTATATATTTTTATTATTTTCGTATTATTATAATTAATTGTATTTATGCTTGTTTGGTAAAAGTAAATAACACAGCGTTTTCTATGCAAATTATAATTACACTTATGTTTCTTCGTTTCTTGTTGTTGTAGTTGTTGTTTCCAGCATTTACATTTAACAAAACAGAACGCGTTTTATGGCCTCGAGCAAATAATAAACAATAAAAATAGTAAAAAACAATAAAACTGCGTAAATTAGATGTGACAAAAACTTGGAGCGAATTCGGATCCTGACACTGATTATTAACCGTGTCTCAGGTGCGAGAGTCCCGTCCCGGACTCGGAACACATTTGGAAACGGCGGCAGGCAGGGTTCCTTACAATCAAGTCATATATAATATATATTACACACAAGTTACATATTGTACAAACTATGGATTGGCTGCCGAACATAATGCAAGCAGTAAATGGCCCGATCCTGGCGAGCGATCAGGCGTCTTGGGATGACGATGACACACATAGCAAACATTTTGTTGTATTTGTATATTAAGCTTAGTTGGAGCTCGGCTTTAGAGTAAATGTCTTCTTCGATTGCCCTCGATTCGACTTATTGGTAGAGATACATAGGCGGCGAAGTGAGTATTATTGCCTTGGGAGGACTGGCCTACTAGCTATGGCTATTAGCGCGCTCTCCGTAAATATTTCGTTAGATATATGCATGCATTATGTGTCTATATAATATGTATTACATCTGTGTATTTTGTTGCATATTTGTTCTATCGGGGCCGCCCTTGGATTTGGAAAGCGATTTGAAATCGCCGCGATCAGCGCTTTCGTTGATTTCAAATCGCCAAACGATCGCCCGCGTGTTTAAACGATAACATAAGGTACGAACTAATCATTAAATTAGGTGTATGTGTGTTTGCTTGTTGTGTGTGTGTATATGCAGGTTGTATATAGATGCACGGTATAATTGTATATAAACACAGACAGAGAGATAGAGCGATAATAGCTGGGATTCCTCGGCGACTATGGCTGCGGCGCTTATGTGCTTATGTGGGGCAGAGCACCTTCAGTATGTAGTCCGTGAGGAGGGCGGGCACCGTCGGGCTGTCCTCGTTGATGGCCTTGAGAACTGCGGGGAAGAATCGATATATTAGAGTTATCGATATATAGAGCTATCAATGCTAGCGATGCATCAAGTGTTTCTAAAATCCCTTATAATTCTCAAGTACAGATTCAGCAAACATTTTTACCAGAGGTTCGATACTTAAGAGATTTGAGAAAGACCAGCTTTAGACCACAATGTATTAAATATTTTCCATAACAAATACTCACTCTTGATCAGGACCTGCAGGGACTGATTGTTGGGCGTGCCGTTCTCCAGGTGATACGGAATGACAGTGGTCAAGTACTTGGGCTCGGGACCTGTTCAGTACCATTGAGTGAGTAATCGCTTTAAAGCTTTAAATTGCATCAAAAAACTTACCCTGGAACTTGCCGCGCTTCTTCTCCACATGGTACTGGCGCCGCTTATTCTGGACGGCCAGGAGCAGTGAGATGAACGAGTTCTTCAGCTCCTTCTCGAACTCCAGCTCGTCGCGCAGGGCCAGCTCGTTGATGAGCGTCTCGCTCAGCTCCTGGATCAGCACCTCCATCTCCATGTACAGCTCGTTCAGCTGTGTCGTGGTCAGATATTGCAGTTCTGGAAAAGGAGAATATAAACCATAATCTCAGTGAGAGCCATAAATTTATGTTCCCTCTTTTCACATCGAAACGATCCTTACTTTCCGCATACAGGGGCGCACCGAGGACCTCGCGCGCCTTCTCGATGACCTCTGACTCGCAGGTCTCCGGCTCGTCCAGCGGGCTCTCGGCCTCGTCCATGATGTCGTCAATCTCCTTGATCACCTCCTCGACGGTCTTGATCGGCTGGTCGTCGAGATCGCCATTCAAGCCGTTCAGGATCAGGGCGTGCATGTCCAGGTCATTGGCCACCGCCTCGTCCTCGCTGGCCAAATCGTTGAACTCATCTCCGGGGGTCTGGGCACCCGAGCCGATGCTGTGTGAGTTCGCCTGGTGGCTCTGATGCAGCAGCTGCTGCTGCTGGTTGCGTGCCTGCTGCTGCTGCTTCGTGTGGCTCTGGCCCAGGTTCAATGTGGGCATGTGCATCTGACGGGTGTACGACTTGGACCAGTCGATGGGCAGAATGTTGCCGAAGTTGCCAGTGATGGTCCACCACATTCTGTAAGGAAGGAGAAGGAAAAGGGTGTTAGATGTTGGATAAAAATCATTATGTTTTAAAAATTAAAATAATTATTACAATGATCATTGGTGTAAAATAACAGCTGCTGTTGTGCACAATAAAAGAGCAGTTTTTGGAAGCTTCATGTTCTGTTATTAGCACAACAATGCTGTTATGGAAACAATATGCAACCTAAGGCCAATATAAGCACTAAGATGCCGAACGGTCATACATTTGATTTGCAATATGCAAGCCATTTTACTGCTGGCGACGAAAATCGCGCTCTCTCCGCTCGCACAAATAGAATAGCTTGTATTTGTCAGTGTTTGGAATTATATTTAAGCATGGAACTGCTTTCCTTGCTATTTTTTTGTACTATATTTTATAAACTAATAACTAATATTAAGCCTTAAAAATTCCACAAAAATTACTCTTGAAACAATTTATTTTGCAAGTTTATTAAAGAAGCTTACAACCAAGTAAATGGACTTAAACTTTAAATACAAAACCCTTTAAATTTATATAAAAAGAATAAGAGCTCAGGAAGGGGCCTCTCCTTAAGATTTACGCCCCAAGTGAAAGAAACGCCATCCATTCGGAGTGCCTTGGCAGCCAGTAATGAGTTTCTTATTCCTTTCATCGCCGTGCATTCTTTCCACAGCTCTTGGCACCTCCTCTTGCCCGCCATTTTCCAGCAGTTTTTCGTCCTAGGAAAATATGCTCATTTGGACTCTTGTCGCCCGTCGCCACCCACAAAACTCGAGTGCTTACACTTATTGGGCAAAAAAAAAGAGAAGGAAAAGAAAATAAAAACTGTGGGAAAGAACTGGCACAATAAACTGCAAAGTGCGCTGGCAAAGCAGTGCTTTGGAAAGGGCAAACTGCCATCATGCACTGCTTGCTCTTAAGCTGCTGACTAATTGCCCGATTCTACAGTTCCCCGAGTCCCTGAGTCTCTGATTCTCCTCAGATAATAATGAGGCAAGCACACAGTTGCAACCCACAGATTGGGGCAGCAAATGTCAATGGGAAAGTTCCGCATAAAAGTACAGTCAAGCTCTTGTAAAAGGAAACAGAAAAGATGATTCCATGATTCATAGAAGATCGTAGGATGTCATATTTTATTGCCTAGTTTTAGACACAATATGAAATGTATCTTAAATCCATTAAGATTTTTAAGAACTGCAACTAGAGGTGGCAAAACATCGATATTAAACGATTTGAAAAAAGAATTTTGCATATAGAATTATTGAGACGTTTAATTCCTTACTAGCTTTAACTGTCCCAGTTTAACTGTTAAAAATTATCTAAGAATTCTTTTTAAGTCATTCCAATTCCTTGTACCCCAGCATCCACTGTAGTTGCCTTTGGCAATGGGCCCACATTAATGTCGGAAGAAGAGTTTGTCAGTCAGACAGTTTGTCTGTTCGCTCGACTTTGCTGGCACATTTGCTATCAAATTTCATGATCATTGCCAATCATTTAATTGCCCCTCAGCTTGGCTTCCACTTCCACGTCCACGTCCATCTCCACTTCAGCCTCTCTGTGGATTTACCCCATAATTATTCATGCTCTACATTGCCCGGCAATTGACTGCACTTTGCTGATTACTCAAAGATGAGTCACTTGAAGGGGGAAATGGTAAGCAGTAATTGACTGCATTGTGCATGCTGAGAAAAGGTAAATCTGGGAGGAAACCGTCAAGTATGTGGAAGAAAATGTCATTTCAGTTGCCTAAGGAAGTCAAGGAGAAATTATGGATTTTATTTTATAATTTTAAGACAGTTTAAGCCTTAGTAATCACTAAGAGAATAGGAAAATAATCTAATTACTCATAATTTTATTTATTTTCTCAAACTTATAGTTTCTCTTGACAACTTTAATTAAAAAAATGCATGTATCCTTTATTTAGAAAATTGAATCAACCCTTTGGTGAGCAAACTTCCCCACATGATTTCCCTCGGACAGCAGCCTTTTGTGCGAATAAAAGAACAAATATTTTTTTATGACAACAGCGGAAATTTATTTTTAAATTCCGCTCAACATCATTTCGACTAGCTTTTTCGCTGGAATCGAATTAAAATGTTCCAGCTTGCGCTGAAAAAATCCACAAAACAAAAAAGAGCAGCAATAAGATGCAACGAAGCAGCCGAAGAATTTTTGTGGAAACTACTGAAGATTCAAATAAAAATAAATGAAAACAAATAGGCGGCGAATGGGGCAGGGGAAACAAGAAAAAGAACGAAATAGCGGAGGAAAATGAAAACTGAAATGATGAAAAATGTGCGAAACAAGCAGAGCGCATAAATTGTTCGTGACAACAGGCGGGGAGATGATGACCCAAGGGGCGACTGCGTCAGGTAAATGAGTGTATCCACACATACAGTGCGTTTCACGAACGTGGGGCAATGTTAAGGGATCAGCCCTTAGATTAGAACAAGGAAATTATTTTAAAAAAAGCCTACAATTTAGTGTCTTTCGAAAGATTTTAACATAAGATGCAAATATTTGAGTGGTTTCCTGCAATATGGCATTAAAAATACCAATTTAAATATTTAAAAAAAAAGCTAGACTTAGCCAAATAATTATAATGTGACCGTACCAGGGAGTTGCTTACATTCTGTGCATACTGTACGTGTGTCGGCAGAGGCTGACCCACGAGTCACCACTGGTTTCGACCTTTTCTTGAAAAACGATTCTTTTGACAAACAAAATATGTGAATCCTAATATTCCCTGTAATGCCTGACCTTGTTTAGGCAGAAATATCTCTGGTCTTCCAATAAATCTAGTATCTTGCATCCATTATCTATTACGCCATGGTCATACCCTTTTGTAACGCACCTTGTCACACCGTCGCACGTCCACACCAGCGAGTACACATCGTGCCCGTATGGGAATGCTGGGGCCGTATGCTGTATGGTATGTCTCGGTATCTCGGTTCGGTTTGTGTCGAGGCCGCTATATAATTTATATACATACATGTTTCATTGAATACTAAATGCGAGTCTGCGATGGATGATGTGGGCAACACTTTTGGAGCGGACAATGACGGAGACGGGGACGGACACACACATTACGGATGAATGTTTAAACTGCCATCGGAAGAGCAACTAATTACGCGTCACAACTCTTTTTTTTTCGAGAGCTAATCTAACTCGGAAGCGGCTGAGCATCAAGTGCCATGATACGCACTCAAATTGACACATCAGAACTGTGTGGGGAATCTGGGTCACAGAAGGGGTCCCCGTTTCCATTTCACTAGTGGAAAATGTTGGGAAGTTTTCCAAAATGATTAAATAAGCTTATTAGGCCTTTATTGGCTCTTTGAGGATGAGAATCCTAAATAGTTCCCAAGTTTCTAACTTTATCCCTATAGATTCTTGGCCTTACATGGATTCTTCTCTCCCGCAAGAACATCTGGGCAATTAATTTCCCTATCGCTGACAAACAATTCAGATTACAGCCATCGCCCATTGCTGGAGTGAGGCTTCCATCATCGCCGACTTGGGCAATTAATATACACCCAGAGACTCATTCGCACCCGGCGGCAATTATAATGATGGGCCCCATATACCACACATATCCATGGATCTTGGGCAGATGAAATCTTGCCGCTGACCACTTATCATAAACGGTGGCGGCCCCATGAACCCTGAACTCTTTTCGGGAGCGCTTTGGCTTCGGTTTAATGCGGGCTCTTATCTTTCCGAGGCGACCCTGACCCGATAACTCGAGGCGTGGCCCCTCGAATATGAATACGAATATGGGAACAATAATAATAATGCGGGGGAATGGTGCCACATGTTCAAATGTCCGACAATTAGCGGTCTTAGGCTGGTGGCAGATTCTCGAAAAAAAAACAAAGAAACGCCCCGCGAAACATGAGCTCATCATTTAGACAAACTTTTAATGAACAATAACAAATAATAAAATGGGCGGGTTATGAGTACTACGAGTTCTAGCAGTGAATTTTTACTCACTCTATCTTTTAAGAGATTGTAAAGCTTAATATTTATTTCTCTCTGTACTAATACACTTTTTTAGTGTAGAAAAAACTATTAGTTATTAGTATAATATTGTTCAGATTTATGTTTCTAAAGATTAATTTTAAAATGAAAAAAAGAAACACAGAATTACTCAGGAATATGCCACAGAAATTGCTATACATTTTAAATCATTAAACAATGTACCTAAAAGTATGCTATGCTTACTTAAATTCTATCGAGGGACCACGGAAATCAATAGAGTTTTAAAATGTCTTCGATAGGGCTCTAAAAGTATCAAATAAAATGCTGTAGGTACCAAATTCAGTGAAACTTTGTGTTGTTTTAATCGTGGAACATTTTGTAGTATAGTTTTGGAAGATCTTTTAAGGGAATTCAAATCTCTAGTGATTTTCTTTATAAGGTATACATTTTTATAGCAAATTCTGGGACCACATCAGAGGTGATTTCGAAGCCACAGCTACAGTGGCATTCCTGAAGCTTAAATATTTAAAGGTAAGTATCCTTAATTGCTAAAAGCTATGTATGTTTATAAAAAGTTTCTAAACTTTAATTTGAAAATGAAAAAAGGAAAGCACTAAAATACAAGCAAAATAACTAATCATAACTAATCTAAAACCCACTTTTGGATAGTTTCTAAAGCAAATTCCAAATTAATAGAGTTGTATCACAGAGAGTGACAAAATGCACTCACAAATGTGGTTCCTTGATGGAAATTTATGATGAAAACTAACGAAAAACATTTAAATTAATTTTAATTGCGTGTAGTTAGATAACCAAATAAATGTTGTGTCTCTTTTCCGACTGATGACTGATGAATCAGCGCCGCACCAATTAGCTGATGGAGCTAATGATGACGATAAAGCCTATGATGATGATGATGATGATGATGATGATCAACCATCAGTCAGTCAAGCTGCCCAAGCTGTCCCCTCAACTTGTTCACGTTTCTTCTTCCACTTTTTCACTCAATTGGCTTCATTTCGTCGCCCACACTGAGTTGACTTATTATTTAGTTTTTTTGTTATTGTTTTTTATTATTCAGTTAATTGTGCTTGGCATTTTTCGAGTGCTGCTTCTTCCTGACTTTTCGAATGTCTGCGGTTTCGGAATTTCGGCATTTCATAGGAAACGAAATATTCGTCGGCGGGTCTCATGAAAGACATGGAAACGAGAAAAAAAAAAACTTTCTAATATGGCTGCGGGGGTATTTTTGTTGTGTTTTTCTATTTTATTATTATTTTTATTGCAGTCGAAGGGAGACGCAGCTGGAGTGGTTGGGAGATTGTTGGCATGGAAATGCCGTTACGGTAAGCTAATACCTTAAGCTCCAGGTCGCAAACCAGAAATTCTTCGGATATCTATCAAGCTGGGAATGTATCTTATCATAATCTTTAAATTTAACTGGGCTCTCTTACCAACTTGAATCAGCTAAGAAAATGCGTTCAAGTTTCAGCTGCCTTTATATCTTATTATATTTTTTAGGAAGCTAGTTTAGTTTTAATCCTAATTTGAACACATATATTTTTATATATTACTTTATCTTCAGCTGTGTGCCTTGATCCATATTGTTTTTGTTTGGTTTTTAAAGACCATATCAGGTTTCCCCGGCTGTTTTACACTTTTCAAATGTTTTTTTATATATAAATTTTTTTTTCAACTGCCATTGTTTTGATTTTTGTGTTTTCTTTTTGGGCTTGGGTTTTGTTTTTTAGGGTTCGTTCACACGTATTTTCACTCAAGCGCGCAGAGCGCGTTTCAACATTCACACATTTAATTTTCGGCAATTTACTGGCTTAAACTTAGCGAAGACTTGATGCCCTTAAAATAGGTTCATTAAAGGTTATTAAATTTAAATATAAACAACAAAATAGTGCCCTTTTATGCTTCATTGAGAAAATATCGTAAATTAATCATAAAAATGGAGTTTTGTATAATAAGAATTTGTATTTATTGGAACAAAAGTTTATAAAATTATTAAACTCTTCTCTCTCCTTCTTTTCTTTTTTTGCAAATCAAAAACTATAAATTGATCGAAATACAGGTGGACATAGGTTTGAGTCATGTAATTTGTTTAGATTTTTTCTTTTATTTGTTATTTTATTTCCTGCATTGTCCATTGTGCGGAGTGTGAAAGTTTTCACTTTTCTTTTGCTCATTTTGTTTGGTTTTTTCTTGCCTTTTGGTTTTGACTTTTCCCTTTGACCCTATGCCGCTTATTTTCCAAACATTTTTAGTGGCGACACTAGGGAAAATGTATAGGAAAATGCCACCTCAAACCTCAACGAAAATAAAACAACGGCGAGAGGTGGGAAATTCGTGTCTTGCACACACTTCAAAGTGCTTCTAATTTTAGGCCGTTCACACTTTGCGTTGGCACAGGAGCCGCCACACATAGACTATATAGTCGCAGTCTCTATAGTATATAGATCGCGAGCCCTGTGTGTCTCTGGGAAATGGGATGGAAAATTGGGGACACGTCAAATGACAAAATGGTCGAAGAAGCACAAGGGGGAGTTGCCTTTCGCTTTTAGTTTCAAGGCTACACAGGGGAAAAATATGCCTAATTACTACTCCTAAAGATATTTGAATATAATTTCAAACCCAAAAGTTGAAATAACCAGAAATGTAAAATTAAAGAGGTAATATCTGATCAATCAGTTGATTCTCCATGCAAATTTGTAATGATTACAACTTATTTTGAACCAATTTGGTTACAAATTAAACTCAAAACTTGGATATTTCCATGTTGTAAACAAACAAAGGCGAAAAACACTTAAAAATGCAAGCTTTTGAGCGAGGATTTTCTGGCGTTTTGTTGCTATTATTTCAGTTGCGTGCCTGAGCAAAATCAATTTATAATTAATTTGTATAAATAGGCCATTAACATTAGCCGAGCTTCTCTCAGTTTCTCTGTGCCAATTTCTTCGATTTTTTTCTTCGCTTTTCTCCAACAGAGAGGCATCATCTATGGCTTCCATGGCAATCGAACAGCGTCCGAAACCGCAGAAGAAATTGCTGGCAGTTATGTGGCCCATAAACAAATAACAGCGGATAATAATAATAACAAATAAAAAGAAGGCAACACACATAGCTGGAGGAGAAGCAGCTTACTGTGACGCGAACGGGCCAACAACGGTTTACTTGTGAGCTCAATTTCTGCCCAAGATGTGGCTCAAAAATGTGCTGAAAAAATATATACTGGAGGCCAGCTTTTCATATTTCAATGATTTAACTTGTATTTTCCTCGGTTTTTCCACTTGGTTTTCCCTTAGTTCAGCCATTGTGCCATTCATTTCCCGAGTTGACAGCCAGTTGTGGCAAAAGAGTTATTTGAACAAGAGGCAGACAGTCGCCCCCGCAGGCGACAAGGACTCTCTGTTGGCGGAGCATCCACTAGAGCATCCTTCAAGGAACACCCACTCGCAGAAGCCCAATTCAATGCCAGAGTCACTGGCAGATGCAGATACAGATGCAGATGCAGATACAGATACGTAATGCAGGGGCTTAAATATGAGGCAGAGATACACCGCAAAAGGAAGGCTTTACTCTCTAAATAAACGCTTTAACTATGCAACGTATGGTTATTTTATTTATTAATTAAATACGGCAAACTCAAGACTTTTTAAAATGCAAATAATGTCTTTCTAGCTCGTAGCTCCCAACATTTTCTCGAGTGTACAGAGACAGCTTGAAGACGTTGCCGGCTCACTTATTATACAACTTCCCTCACAATTTGTATCGCTCAGCAGCGGACTTTTTAGTATTTTTTCTCTCTTTTTTCTCTCTCCTGCCAATTGTCCTTGACTGTGTTCCAAAAGTTATTTTGTTTGTTTGCTCGCCCCTGTTATTTGTTGATGATGTAATATGCCGCAGGCAAGAGCCCCGCTCAGCCGAGAGCTTGTGCGGATTAGTCATCAAATATATATATATATATATACATATATATACGTATCTATCGCAGTCGCTTCAGACATTCCTAATATTCGAATGGCGCCAATATAGGCAAAAGGCTCGTCCCTCCTTTCGGAGCATTGAGTGAGGTTAGGTCGGGCCAATTAGCATTTGGGGCTGGGTTGGGTGCGACGAGTGGCCAGGAGCGAGCAGCGAATGGGTATCCCCGGGCGACGCCTCACAACAATGCCCTGCACAGATAAAAAAGATTCGGGATTCAAATGACAAAATAAGCCAGAACATTCTTGATTTAAGGTTCAAAATTCTCAAAAACGTCTATTTTTAGCTGAGAGCGAGAGATATATTCGCTATAGTGTTCTTTCTTTGGAATTGTGGGATCAAAACTCGGTCGGGTTATAAGAAATGTGAGAATGCTTGTATGATTTAATAACAACGAAGTATGACCAAATTTTAATTTAATAATGTTTGGGATCAGGAATTTAAAGTCTAGTCTGTGTTAAATTACCACATTTCAGTATAGTTTTTATATGTTAATATTTAAGAATGTTTGGGATTGAAAAATTAAGCATGTTTATACTATGACTAAGAAAGACCCGGCATCAGCCCGATTTCAATCCTATTTCTGATACATTTTTTTATCTGTGTAAGAGGTTAACGTCCTTTGGCCCCTTGTACTTCGCCCTTCGCTTTTTTCCCCCCTTAAGGTGACTGCAGTGCTCCTCGCCAGAGGCAACCCCTAAAAACTGGTCGAAGGGTCCGAAAAAGTCGTGGCCGCCAGGAAGTGGCACTCTCATGCAACTATGCTGACTCCACGACTGGCAACAGCTACCCCGCAGGTCCTTTAATGCATTCAAATTGATAAGTATCCGGCGCAATCCCACCCCGTAAACACGCATACGACACGTTGGCGGCATGACTCATCCGCCGCGCCGGCTGGCGAACCATACACGGCGAGAAAATGGGCCCAACTTGAGCTCTATTTCGGCTGCGGCTCAAGGCAACAACCCGGGAAATTACAAGTCAGTATTTGAAGCAAAGCTAAACTATGTGCAGCTATTCTCTCAGTGCCCTTTACTTTATTATTGTTTTTATTTGCCACTCATGTCGGAGGGCTGTTGCCTGGCCTGCCGCTAGGCCGTGTCCTGGTCCTGGTGTCCTGTGAACCAAACAACCCCCAATTCCCGGGCTAAGCGCCCACCCTCACTATCCTTGCAGCCCTCGCATCCGATTATTTATAGCGCCGAGACCCTCTTAATTGATTACCATGCAGTTCAATGGGCTGCCCCGGAGTCAGGACTTTGAAGGAAGCCCGATCGCAGCTTAAGTTGCAGGAAACCTTCCCCCACAGGGGTTAACAATGCCAATAATAGCCAGTGAATCCGAAGAAATTGTCCTGGGGTCGACTTTCATCTTGGATTCTTTTGGGTATTCCGAATAATGTTCTTCCAGTTGAAGTTCTAAGCTTGATTCTCTGAGCTAAGAACAAGCCACCTCCGGAGTCCTATTATAAGTCATAACTTGTAACTAATGTCGCCCCGATTCAAAGCTGTAGAAGGCCGCAAACTGGTTACGGATTCCCTAACCAAATACCAATTAAGAGCAATCAACGCTCCGGCATTTGTTTGCATGGGTTTGCTGCCTCTGAGAGATGCAAGTGATCGAGTGATCAAGTGATCGAGTGTCGAGTGTTGAGTGCTTGAGTGCCTTGCGTGTGGTCAATTAATAATCGAGGCCTTAATCGATCTGACTGAAGATTGCGAGCGATCAGAGCCCGACTTCCTCCGATGTGGCAACCGAACAGATGCACTCCATCTCCATCCCCATCCACCTTGGCTGCAAGAGTTGACCAGGCCAAAACGGAGCGGCTTTTGGCATTTGCCGTAAATGGCTGTGAACAAGTTTTTGCAATTCACACAGGCATTAGTGCCTATAATAAACCTAGAAAAGGTGGGTTAGACACTAAATAAATATATAAAATAATCATTATGCAATGATTATGTTCAAGGTTAAGGTTTAACCGGAGGTTAGGAATATATTTTAGATTTAGAAGGAAATTACAGTCATAGTTAAATTAGTGCTTATAATAAACCTAGAAAAGGTGGGTCAGACACTAAGTAAATATGAAATAATCATTAAGGTTTAACCGGAGGTTAGGAATATATTTTAGATTTCGAAGAAAATTAAAGTCATAGTTAAATTAGTGCTTATAATAAACCTAGAAAAGGCGGGTTAGACACTAAATAAATATGAAATAATCATTATGCAATGATTATGTTCAAGGTTAAGGTTTAACCGGAGGTTAGGAATATATTTGAGATTTAGAAGGAAATTAAAGTCATAGTTAAAGGATTTAACTTCCATTTCTTCATCGTATACCATTTTTAAAACTCATGACTTTAACTGAAGGTATTAGTTTTAATTTAACTTTATGTTAGCGGTACCAGATGTTCACTGTACCTGCTTATGCGAAGGCGTAACAGTGAAGTAGGGCTTATAATAAACCTGGAAAAGGTGAGTTGGTCACTAGGTAAATATGAAATAAGAAGTATTTCTTGATTACGTTCAAGGTTAAGGTTTAACCGGAGGTTAGGAAAACATTTTACATTTAGTTGAAAAATCTTAAAGTTATCCTGTGGACGGAGCTGCAATTTATGTTTAGCACTCTTTATCAGATACACTTTGTATCAGATATCAGTTTTAAGTTATCTTCCGGTTACCATTGTTATCGATATTCGATGTTCACTGTACCCGCTTATACATAGACATAACACTTATGTTTACTGAATGCGACAACCGGCAGATGCCGCAGATTCTGCGCACCCAAAGTTATGTACCGAAGTTATGGCAGCAGGATGCCACAGGACATGGCCATTGAACCCCGCTGCGAAACAGGAATCGATTGGGGTCTTGGCATTTCGGAATCCACTTGGCAACCGAACTGGGTCGCCGGCAACATGATTCTTCCACACATGACGGACACCTTTTCGGCCCATGTCGCGTGTTTCACTGCCAGCAGAGCCAAAAGAAACCGGAAGACGCCGCTCTCCATATGGAGAGCATGTCAAATATGCATACTCCGCATATGGTCAGCTCGATGGCCATGGCGATACGTGATTTTAATGCAACGTACTTCGTTTATACCCTATCGAGGTGGCTGTTATTATTACTTTTGAAAGGCAAAGAAGACCCTAAATTAAAATGCAATATTTTTCCTTAAACTTTACTTGAACAATTGATTACATAGGGGAGGAAATGGTCGGTTAAATTTCCCTGCTAAAGTGTACCTTTCTTCGGTGCTATTAGCGTTTTCGTAGCCATCCAGCAAGTGCTTTCCGCTTTTCGCGTTGACGCAACTTTTCCGCACGTGCGAAACCGAGAACTTCGTCCTTGGGGCAGCTGCAACTAATCAGAGCGGAATGCAGTGTCCCGGGAAATGGGGAACGGGAAACGGGACTGGAACAATGGAGCGACCTTCGAGCCCAAGCAGACTCACTCAGCACAATTTCCACGATTTCCACGGAATCGTTATTGAATAGCGTAAATATTGACAACAGGCGTTGACGTCGCCAGCGACAGACAAGAACAAACCGAACAAGTAAGAAAGCTACAGTCGACTGTGCTCGACTGTGAGATACCCGGTACCTAAACGTTTGCGCTTCACACTTAAAGGCAATTTAAAAATGTACATACATTACATTGTACATACATACATTGGCGCCAAGGCTCGAATGCGCCACCTGTCGGCTACAGCTTGCAACAGCATTGCCTTAGGGCAGTGTGTTAAAATTCTAGCCTTATTGCTAAAATCTCCCATGTTTATCATCCGATTTTACTGAAATTTTCAGGAAACGTCCGCTCTATTTTATTCATTTATTGTATTTATTAACTTTAACCCGGTAATAACGAGTATAGCTTATTTAACGTTTTTTATGTTTATTGAGGGCGGAAGTGGGCGTGGCCAAATTTAAAAACAAACTTGATCTGCGTGCAACAGATTCCAATGTTGTCATTAAATTTGGTAACTCTAGCTCTTATAGTCTCTGAGATCTGTTGTTTCACACGGACGGACAGAGGTTGGCACTAACCCATAATACCCTTGTACCCTATGGGTACCGGGTATAAAAAGGAGGCAGAGAACTAACATCTACAAATGTAGTAATCAAGGGCGACTCGGCGATACCCTTTTGTGAAGCACTCGAATTATTTATTTACACGAGTAAATATGAATTTCCATTGGAGTTTCAAGAGGCGTTTATAAAGACTCTGCCGGTTTTCAGCTTTGCTGGATCTTGGAGTTGATTTCGTCTCAACAGACTTACTTTGAACACCCTGTGATACCCTGTATCAGTCCCTCCTTCCTAAGCGAGTAGAGAACAAAAGCAGTGACAGTAAGTTGGGGAACCTGTGCGGGTGGGAGTGGGAGGTCGAGAAGAGAGAGAGAGATTTGGAGAGCCGGCCAAGGTGCAGCAGGTAGAGGTGAGAGCGGTGGCAATGAATAAAAAGAAAAACGCAATTAAGAAAAACTGCAGCAGAGCGCACAGCATCGGTTGACTGCGCTGCCGCAGAGTTTTGTCAATGCTACGATTGTTTCCACATGGGGCGGGGGGGGGCGAGGAGGCTGCAGCATCTTTGGAGAGGTCAAAGAAGAAGCACGAAGCGTGGAGAGAAAACAAGAGTGAAGATTGCGACGACATGGCAGCGCCCCTTCCAAAGTAAATCAATTAATTCAGATTTTCAGGAAAATAAGTATGTCTGTATGCATGTTCGTGTGTGACTGTGACTGCGTGGTATGCATATGAATGATTATTCATTCAGCCGTTGCAACTTTTAGTTGGAATTTTAATCATTGCACTAAAATGCGATCCAATATTTTGGACATACAGCTGCGGTCAAAATAATAGTAGTGCCCAGTAAGGCTATATAAAATCCACAAAAAAATAACTTTGTAAGCTCTTTAAAAAAATTATTTTAATTTTCATTAAAGCTTAACTAATAGTAGATGTTAATAACACATAACAACTTGAAATTACTCAAAAGAATTATTAAGGAAAAATATAAATGTTGAATTTGACGAAAATTGAGTCGGTCAAAATAATAGTAGTGAAACTTTTGAAAAATTACCACATCCTAAAAAAAATATTTAGGAATACCTGATTGATTGATTATTATAGATCCATGGATAAGAATTTTTTTGAGTATTAGTTAAATATCCTTTATAGACAAT
>VNKF01003259.1:0-18029 GCA_008044355.1 Drosophila lacteicornis
GGCACGCCTGCTGCAATAGGTCTGGCTGAGGAGGAGATCCCGTCCTGGACTACCCGAAAGGATCTTTCTTGGAGGAAGCTGGCAATTATCTCGAATAGTTGCGGGTGAAGGATCCTTTTGAGTTTATATAGCAGTCCAGGGTGCCACACTCGATCGAATGCCTGCTGGATGTCTAAGAACGCTGCAACTGTGTACTCTTTCAGCTGGAGGCCATCCAGGATGAATTTACCGACTCTATGTAACTGTTCGGGGGTGCCATGACTCTGTCGGAAGACAAATTGATGGTCCGGCAACGCCTTCTTCACCTCCGGAGAAGAGAGCATGCGTGAAAGAACACATCTCTCAAGCACTTTACCAAAAGCAGGCAGCAAGCTAATTGGGCGGAAGCTCTCGGCCATGTGTACCGGTTTACCACTTTTGTGAATCATCACAACATTTGCTTGCTTCCAGATCCTCGGGAAGTGTCCCAGCCTCATAGCAGCGTTCATGAGGAGGATCAGGAAGAGCAGGGCGCGGTCTGGGAGGAGCTTAACTAACCGATTTGTGATTCCATCCGGTCCTGGAGACTTGCGTGCTTTTAAGCCTTTGATTACTGCTTTAGTCTCAGTAATTGTGATAGGGGCGAGCGGCAGTGACATCTGGTGAGGTACATCATTAGCAGAGAGAACTTTTGCAACCCTATCCGCAGACGACGTTTTGAAGGGGTGAAACGCTCCTCAAGGCTTTCAGCAAAAGTCTCGACCCTGTCCTGCGTGGATCTGGCCCAGGTGCCGTCGTTCTTTTTGATTGGGAACTTTGGAGCTGTTTGCCGCTTGTACCTTCTTGTGAGGTTCCACAGAGCATAGTTGGTGTCTGAATTTGGGGTAGCTTCCGACAGTTCCCTATCAAGAGTGTCTTGGCGGTGACGATTTAACAGATTACGAACCCCATTTCCCAGTCTTTTGTGGATTCTGTTTATCGTGGGGTCTTGGGTCCTTGCAAACTCTTTCCTGAGTCGATGTTTTAGCTGGATCAACGCAAGGATCTCACCTGGGATCGGAGCATGAGTGTGGCGCTGATTTTGCCGAGGTCGTCGTTAAATTATAAAGGGGGAAGACTATTTTAAATATTTTCCAAGCCCATTTTCAATATTTTTTTGATCATTTTGACTTTAATGAGGGAAAATTCACTTTTCAACAAGATGGAGATCATAAGTACACTGCAAAAATTCTTAAGAAACGGGTAGAAAACCAACATCTTATCTTGTTGGAGTGGAAAGCTAAAAGTCCCGACCTCAATCCGATTGAAAATCTGTGGTCAATCATGACCATATATCTTAGGCCGTATCAATCAGTCCAATGCAACGTAGGTAGTCCTTGGAGGCGTGTAGAACTGAAGTGGAATCAACTTCTGAACGGAATTGTTGAGAAATGGGTTGAAAAGATGCCAAAATACATAAAAAATTATAAAGACAGGAATTGTCTTTGGACAAAATATTAATACGGAATTTCTTTAGATTTTTTCATATAAGGTGCAAAACTGAGTACATGTCATTTGTTATGGTTTTTTATTTCTTACTATTACATTGCTTCTTATATTATTTTACTATTTACGTCTATTTGTTCCAAATTGAATAAGGAATCGAGGAAAAAAAAGTTTGTTTGATTAACTTCATTCGTTTAGGTTTTATGAGGGCTCGAACACGAAAATGTTGAACGTGGAATCACTTTTGCTCCCCACTGTATGTTTGTATATTATGCAATTGGTCAAAAGTTATGAGGCAAAAACAAAACTTTGTCCACAATGGGGAACCTTTCCCCTACCTAACGTTTATAAAAAACCTTAAAATAAGTTAAAAAGACTTATACAGGCAGGCTCCCGTTTTCACTTTCACAAGATTCTCTCGTTTTCGTTTTCGAAAAGGAAAAATTGGTGCTCCCGTTTTCACTTTCACAAGATGTTTTCGTTTTCAAAGCAAGTTTTTCTTGTCGAAATGAAAAGTAAATGCCTTTTTCTACATCAAATCGGTTCTTAATTGCAAAAAGAAAAAAATATTTGACTCCATCAGTAGATCACACCATCAGTAGATCAATCTAATTCGTATTTACTTTTTAAATTATTCTTTTCTGACTCCACCTTGAATTTGGGAACAAAATATTTGCCGTCGGCAACAACATTTTTCGTTTTGGTTGCCAGTGCTGCCGTACTGTTGATGGAACAAAACAATCTGGTCGAAATGCTTATAAATTTAAAAGGTGGTCATAAAAATTGTTAAAGGAGTATAAAATAAGGTTAAAAAAAAGGGCAGTTTATTTTTATGTTTAAATGGAATTTTTACCAATAAAAAAGGTATAAGGGACATATCATCAAAGGGTGGCAGCCCTCTTGGAACGATAAATCAAACATTTCTGCCTTTATTTGGCTTTAAATCAAACAATTAAAAAGAGTAAAGGAATTTAAGCATTCCGTTTACTTCTCAAAACATCCAAGTCATCTGTTTGAGCAATAAAATCGATTAAAAAAGTTTGTGAAAACCAGAGCACCTAAAAACGAAAACGTACGTTATTGTATTGGTCTAAAACGAAAACGAAAAATAAAAGTGAAAACCGGAGCACGCCTAATAGGTCTTAAAAATGTAGTGCTATTTTTGCAGCTGTATTAAAATCTTGATCTAATAATATATATATAATTATTTGTAATATCTTAAGATTTAATTTAAGAAAGAGGAAAATCTTAAAATATGCTTATTACGTGTATGAATGAAACCTGATTAATCTTCTTTTTATAATTTCGGTCTTATATTAATATTTAATTAAATTGTTGATGCGAACATAAACATAAACACAAACTCGCTGTAAATACATAAAATTAAAAACAACTGTAACATAAAAACATTTGTCATCGTTTTGTTATCGAAATATTTAATTGTTATTATTGCTCAAACAGTTGACTTGGATGTTTTGAGAAGTAAATGAAATGTTTAAATGTTTTTTAAAATTGTTTGTTTTAAAGCCAAATAAAGACAGAAATTGTTTGTTTATCGGTCCAAGAGGGCTAGAAGCATTTCGGCAGCACTGGCAACCAAAACTAAAAATTGTTGTTGCCGACGGCAAATATTTCTTTTCGAATTCGAGGTGGGGCCAGAAAATAATTATTTAAAACGTGAATACTAACTAGATTGATCTAATGATGGCGTGAAATAAACATCAATAGGCAACGGGTCAACTATTTTTTTCCTTTTGCAATTAAGAACCGATTTGATGTAGAAAAACGCCTTTACTTTAAAGTGAAAGCGGGAGAATCTGATAAACAATAGAAATGAGGATGATATTAATCATAAGCATTAGGGAACATTGAAATTTGAAAAAGTTGCGCGCGCGCGCCGTTAATCAAGAGGAAAGTGTCACACTGGACCGCAGAGGCGCTGGTCACACCAAAAGGGATAATTCCTCATACGCGGCGGTCACACGAGACCTCGCCAGAGCCACAGCCAGTGCAAAGGCACTCAGCTACCGACAGCGGTCGGTTGAGGAGGCCCTGAATGTGGGCTAGAAGGAGCTCTGTAAGGGAAGGAGTGATTCCAGCCACAGGATCACCTCTCATTCTCGGTTTGCACAAAGTTGTAATATATACCCTATTTCAAATCAAGAATAAAATATAATATAACTTTATACTTATTCATTTCGGCGCAGAAAAAAAGATTTAATAAACTTATTAATTTTATTGGAGGAGCCAGCAGCCGGGTTTTGCGGCTGGATTAATCTTGCCGGTGTTAGTTAAAATTGGCTTAATGTCGAATGCCAGTGGTGTCGGTGAGGCAGATTGGTCTGAAGGAGGAAGGCTCCCCCGGTGGCTTCCCCGGCTTAGCCAGCCGCAGCAGCTTCTGCTTCTTCCACCGCTCCGGAAAGGTCCCCCCTCCCTCAGGCACTTGGAGAACAGGGCCGCGTACTCCTTAGGGTGCAGGGCAATGCACAGTTTTAGTGCCCTGTTGGGAACTGCGTCCGGCCCTGGCGCCTTTTTCGGATGTACCGTTCTCCCCGTCCGGGATACCTCCTCTTCCGTCACGTCGCAGGAGCCAATGGGGTTGAAGGGCTGGCGCTCCTCACTGGGCTGGATGCGTACTCGTGCTCCTCGCGGGAACAGCGCCTGCACGATGCCATCCAGAACCGTGAGGTCAGAGGGGGCGGTGCTGCCTGCCTTCAGTCCCTTGACCACCAGCTTGTACGCGCCGGCCCAGGGGTCGTTATCCGCCGCGTCGCAGAACCGCAAAAAGGAATCTCTCTTCGCGTCCCTTATGGCCGCCTTGAGAGCCTTCCTCGCCGCCTTATAGGCCTCGTTGCACTCGCCGACGCGCAGGGTTCCGCGCGAGCGGGTCAGCTGTCTCCGAGTTCGAAGGCAGGTGGTCCGTAGGTCGGCTGTCCTGTCACTCCACCAAAACACAGGCTTGTGATGCCCCCGAAAAGCTCCCCTACGCCGCATGCTCCGGTCGCAGGCGTGCTCCAGTACGCCTTTGCGGGTCTCGGCGCCGGGAGCGGCTCTCTCGCGGGCTCGCCTACCGTGCACAGGATCGCTTCGTGGTCGCTCCCAGTGTCGATCTGGCATTATGGGAAATTGAGCTACTTGCGAACGTGAGGTCGATGACTGACGCTGCTTCTGCTCTGACAAACGTGTGCCGCGCTCCGTCGTTCAGGAGCACGACGTCTGTCTGTTTCCGGGGTCGGGGTTGTTTCTCTGGATTTGCCGTGTTACGGGTGGTGCTCGAGTCAGTCTGCGTATGGCGGCTGGGCATGCCACTTCCACAGCCAAGAGCAGGACCGTCCTCTTACGCTGGTTCTGAGCTGTTTTAGTTTTTCGCCACTGGTTTTAGTTCGTTAATGTAGGCTCTGTGTGTCTTTTCCGTGATTGTTTCTTATATGTTTACTTAAAGCATCCTTTCCTGTTTCAAATCTGCTTCTTATCAAGCCAAAGAAGTTTTCAAGAGCATCTTGATTAAATCTGCTCATGAAAATATACTTCCCATTTCTTTTTTCCATTAATTTTATGCATATAAGAAACAGCTTTTTTGACGTTGGGAAAATTAGACTGTGTAGTGTAACTGTGGCTAAGTGTGTGCAAAAAAAATTGGTACCGCTACCTTTACACTCATCCTTTCAAAATTAGTCGGATAAATGTGCCTAGACGTTAATTTTGGGGACAATCGAACTGCTCTTTGTGAATCATCTTTAAACAGTTCTTTAATGACTCTCCAATACACAACATAGTCATATATTTCAAAATCACTACTAAGCAAATTGTTTCTAATACTTTTAAACAAACATAGACATATTTAATCTACTTTGGTTGGAATTAATAACATTTACTGTTCAATAGGATAATTATAAGCCGTTACTGCTCTTTCAATAACATCGGTCATTAACAACACAACTCCCAGGAGGTATTTCCAAGCTGATTGGATTCCTTTCACCATAAATGCTAGCATTCCAGTGGCTGGAGAGAGTATCCGATCCATATCCGATCGACCATCTCCTAGATCTATTAAGCCTATGGCTCGACCAGAACTTGGTACATAAGTTATGCTCGATTTAATAGAAATTTTGTCGAAAAGGCGAGTACAATTAATTTTGTACGGCTAAATTTTTTTAATGAAATGTTTTAGGTGTTGTATGTGAGCACCTTCAAATTCCGGATTAAATGTCTTGAGTCGCAACCAACTCATAATGGGAAAACTGAAGCCTAAGTTTGATTTCAGTTTTCTATAGGCTTTTGAGCTAGTCATATAAATATTAATTGCCAATCTTTTTTCATCTACACTGAGATGTTGGGATCCTGGTCTAGAAATTATATATGTAAAAGTCTTTGCATGACAGTTCGGCCCCAAGAACCGACTATTCGGCTCATATACTTTTTCACAATGCAATTTTAAAGTCAATATTTGGTTATTTAAGCTCTCATTTTTATTTGAGAGTTCATGAATAAGCTCGTCATAGTTTTCTTTTTTTATACTCTTGCAGAGGGTATTATAATTTTGACCAGATGTTTGCAACGCAGTGAAGGAGGCATCTCCAACCCCATAAAGTATATATATTCTTGATCAGCATCACCAGCCGAGTCGATCTAGCCATGAAAAATATATATATCATATAGCTGCCATAGAAGCGATCGGTTGATTTATATGAAAATGTAAAATTCTACATGTAAAATGTAAAATTTACAAAATTCAATATTTTTTCAACATTACTAAAATGGTTCGATTTTCAATGATCCAATTGCAGACTTCAAGGGTATACCAACTTCGGTTTACCGAAGTTAGCTTTCTTTCTCGTTTTATTAAAGAATTGGTCAACTTTGAAACTATTGATATTTTGCATTCGTAATCTTTAAACAATTTATAAATATCGAATGCGAACATGAAATTTTTGATTTTGCAACGCCGTTTGTTCTAGATGCCCAATAGTGCGACGGTCCATTTTCGAAAATATGTAGCAGTGGAACAAGGCTATTAAAAGGTTTAGGGAAGAAACTTACGAAATATCGTTCAAGAATCTTTTTTTTTTTTTTTTTTAAAAACCTTTGGGGCGAATGGTAAATGAACGGACCGTCCATTTTGGATGGAGCTCCTCCCTTATGGGAGAACAGTTAGAGCTACGAAAAAATCGATTCTCAGCGCATGGATGTTTTTCGATCTTTATAAAATAAAATCGATTTAATCAACTAAATCGTAAGACAGGTCGTACATAGCAAAGCAAAAGATTCAGATGCTGATTAAACATTTCGGATTTAAATGCGTTTTCAACTTTTTCAAATTAGGCGCAGCGCGCCTATCTACTATGGATCAAACCCTTCTCGTTAAAAGACCGATTCGATTCTGTAGAGCATGCACACATCGACTCTAAGCAATTCAAAATAAAATCTTTTTTTTTTAATATTTGAAAGCTTAATTTTAATTGAAATCTCCTTATTCGTCTCGCTTTCTTCTTAGTGGTAGAATTTATCTCGAAAGTGTCTAACGATACATCGATTCTTTCATAACGGAATCGATGCTCGACCAAAACCAAAAGAATCGATAGTATCGATGTTGGCATCGATTTGTTTTCAGCTCTAAGGGTGCTTTTCCACTAAGGTGCTTTTTCCAACTATCGCACGAGAATAACGAAAAGCAGAAAAGGTGTTTCTACCAGGAAAAAGTTCTTTTTGGCACCCTCTTGAAGGGAAACAGCTGTTTTTATAGCCGGTACCTATATGGTACAAAGGTATAATAAGTTAGTGCCAACCGAGAATGTATGCAGATTTTAGACGATCCTTCCTTTTTTTTGCTAATAAATGTCTGTTTTCATGCTACTCGACCATTGAAGAGGTCAATCATGCAACATTAGGAGTACTGAATTCACACTGCACTTGTTACACACACCGTGCTCAACCTATACACCTTAATTTTTGGGATAATACTACACTGATCATTGAAAAATGTATAAATGTAAGTCCATCTCGACCCTAACCTGTCGCCCGTTTCCCACATAAAAATGTTTGGGTTATATATTGCACGGTTCTGGGACTTATGGAAACAATATCGGCATGGTGCGCAAAGTTTTTTTAAATTTTAAAGTGATTCCGGAGTAATACCCAATGCGTTTTAAAAGTCAAAATATACTGTTTTTTGTTTTTTTAAATATCTTACACGAAATAAACTTCGGTGTGAGAATTTCCTTCTTTTTTCTATTTATATGAATTTTTGTTTGTTTTAATGATTACGAATATAATTTTTTGTTACTTATATAGATAAATTGTTGCTTTAAAATATTGAGTTAAAATTTAAAGATATATTTGCTAGTATAACGGCAGCGTCAATTAAAATTTTTTTTAAATTGTACGAAATAATCCCTTTGATGAAGACGAGGTATCCAACACCTAATATCTACTTGAAGGCCCAAACCCTGGAATTACTGCAGTAATCATATATGCACCTATCAGGTGCAAATGGTGTAGCTCTGTATGCCGAGCATGCAAACATATGGCATTCAAAATATCAAAATATGTTAAAGTTTGTCTCGTTTTTGCAAATACCTTCATTCCAGAAGGATATTATGCAATTTTCGTGCTCGCAGGCAAACTTAAGATGGCGTAGTTGAATTTTCAGCCTTATAAATGGCTTCTTCAAATTTACTCGGCCATTAAAGTTATGTTCTCGCAATATTCGGTAGTCGGTTTTCGTGGAACATTTTTTGCCAGTTCATTCTTAATATATACGGCTTGTTTGGTGCCGATAACTTCGGATTAAGTGTACTTTTAAGGATAATTCGTGTCTTCATGCTCACTGAACAATATTATATAAAGCATTTTGGCCCATATCAGCCGCCAATTATTTTAATTTTTCTATATTACTAGGCCCTTAATTTACCAATTAATCATATTCTCCTTAGTTGTTTTTTTTTTAAAACATTTAGGGACAGATTCACGCTCTTCAATAGTTGAGTTGAAACTAAAAAAAACTTTTTGTTCAGTGTATCCAAAAAAAAGTTAAATGTTTAAAAAAAATTGCTGATTCTTGCACGAAATAAGCTGTGACATTGAAAAAGTCAATATTTTAACTTTTTTGTAAATTTAAATATTATTGAATAAAATTGAAAAACAATACATGATTTTATATAAATTAGAATACTACTTAAAAAACTGCATTTAAATTTTGTTTATATATCATATAGTTTATGTGACTTTAAAATTTGGTTAACCTCTGCACGAAATAAGCTGTGAGCCACTGAAGGACAACATGGATTAAATCATGAATTTTTCCAATATTTGTTCCGCCAGCGGGCAACCAATTTCATTTGTTCAAAAAACATCTGGCTAGTGGTGGTATCTGGGCAAAATCACACATCGATCGACAGAAAAAGACTGAAATAATCGATACTATTGAACAAAACCACGAAAAAGCTATTTTTATCATTTTTTTCATCACTAGATTCCTATACCTTATACACAGGAAAAAAGTTACTTTTTGGCCAAAAAGCAGAATTGGATAAAGCTACTGTTGTGGAAGCGGGGCCTAAAACCCGTGTAAAATAATGGACCATCCTCGAGAATGTAGCATAATGTTGCAGTGGAACAGGGCTATTAGTTGATATTGCCAAGCCTTCCTACCAGACAGAAGTCTCTTTTTCCAAAAGAGTTTCTTATAAAAGCACAGAAGACAACCAAACACTGCTAGAACCTCCACGCGAATTGAGTTTGTTTTATTCGAATTCTCTTTTTAAATAACCGTTTTTCACATAGAAGAGTTGCCAGACTATAAATAACTTTCATTGTTTTTCAACACTACCCATCAGCTGGTCCGCTTGTTATTTTTTAATAGTTGCATTTGTTATTGTTGCAAAGATATTATTTAAAAAAATTACATAGTGTCATTGTACCATAAAGGAATTAAAACTGTGAAAAAAATCTATCGGATACCCGGTTGCCTTGGCGACCCGGCGACCCAAACAAGAAAAACAATTGGGAATCAGAAATCTTTCCCAGCGCCATCCAAACGTGTTCTCTCATTAGGAAAATGTTTATACTAGACAGAATACTGCCCTTTATAGTTAGCTATATAAGGCCGTTCATCAAGTGGTTCCTGCACGCCTTCACCCGGCTATCTGAGCTGCAAAGGATCTGTTATGGCGCTCGGGCAGGTGCTAGTCGGACGAGTCAGGTGGAGAGATCTCTGGAATTGTCCAAGACGCCGCAAATAAGACGCCTAGTTCTTGACCTTGACGAGGCGGCGCCGTATGTGGACAACAGAGAACTGCTGGAGTTTGGTGCGCCAAATCTATAAAAAAAAAAAATGTACTAATATTTAATAATACGTTTTCCTGGCTTACTTTTAGCACCCCGCGCCGCTCGAGTTGTGATGCAATCCAAACGCATCAAGAGCAATGTGCACCCGGACTTTGCCCGACTCTTTGGCACCTGCGTGGCCAGCATCTGGGGCTATCGCCGGCTGATGCATCAGGTGGAGCAGCTGCGGGCGGAGCGCTACGACTCGGAGAACCTCGAGCATGAGCAGAAGCTGCTACAATTGTGGCAGCTCCTCATGCCGGAGGCTCCTCTCACCGGGCGTGTAAGCAAGCAGTGGCAGGACATCGGCTTTCAGGGCGACGATCCCAAGACGGATTTCCGGGGAATGGGCATGCTCGGTTTGGAGAATTTGCTTTACTTTGCCACCGAATTCAATGATGCCGCGAAGCATGTACTTCTACACTCCATGCATCCCACTCTAGGCTACACGTACGCCATTGTGGGCATTAATCTCACCTCGATGGCCTTCAATCTGGTTAAAACGGGAGCCGCCAAAACGCACTTCTACAATCTGGTGGCTCAGCATAAACAGGATTTTAGCACAGTGGAGGACTTCCATAAGCTATATTGCTATCTGTTCTTTGAGTTTGACCGGTTCTGGATGGAGAGTGATCCACGCAATATAATGGACTTTCGCGAGATCTATCAGGCCTTTGAGATTACCAAACTGGAGGCCTTGCACAATGATGCCACTATTTTTAAGACAAATTTGGTTGTAGAATCCGTTTAGCACAGAATAAATAAATAAACATTTAAACAGCAGAGTTATATTTTCTTTCTTGGTCGCCCTCCAGAGTTTTTCGTGAGAATCATCGCGAGCTCAAAGCTTAAAAACATAACCTACATATGTATAGCGGTATGCAAGGGCTTACTGGGCTTTAGTAAGAATAAGCTGCTTTTATTTTTGTATAAATGCAGATTTTATGCGTTTATTTGAGAGCCATATATATAATGTATATTTATGTATGTATGTATTCATATATGTATGCATGTATATATTTTAATGCAGTTTTATGTAAATCGTTTCAACTAAGCCTGGGAATGTCACATAATAATAATACTTTAAAATCAAGTCAGAGATTGCCACTGAGATAGAGAGAATAAATAAATAATTTATGAAATATCACGCAAAAGCATACAAACTATAAACAAAATAAAATCGATAGGAAATTGCACAAGAAAGCCTATTTGGTATTTTGCCGTTAAGAGTGCTCAAGTCAAATCCAGAGGCTCAATAGAGCTGCTTGCAAGCTTTTTTTTTTGTGGAGATACATTGTTGTTTGTCTAGCGATAAAACTTGACCTCCGCCTCGACGCAGTCCTTGAGCAGCTCGTCCAGCTCGTCGCTGGCATGATCCTGCAGCGAGAAGTAATTGTTTAGCTCGTCCACACACGAGCGTTCCAAGCTGCGCAAGTGCTCCAAAGCCGCCGGCTTCCGTTGGGAGTGAAGCTTGTGCAGCAGTGTCAAGTCCGATTCTGGCTGCACCTGGGTCAACGGCGAGATTCTCGGCTTGGGGGCGAAAACGAACGGCTTAAACACTGACTCGGCGGCATTGGGCGTGCCCGTAAACCAATGGCACGAGATTCCCTTGCCAGATAGTACCGACACGGTTGCCGATCGCGAACTGCTCGGATTGCTAGCCGCTCGCAGAGTCTCAAACATATCGTGCTGGGTGTAAGTGCCATCTCCAGCCGGCTTTGGTCCACACCAATCCTCGGCCGGAGCCTGCGCCTCGGCATCGTGGGCAGCGGCAAAATTAGCGGATGCATCCAGTCCCTCACTGGACTTGTTTACGGTGGTGGTCACCACCAGTCCGCCAGCGGGCAAACGGAGAAAGCTGTTCTCCAACTTCTCGGCTGCCCAGACTTTTCCCGAGCAACTAACGAGCCAGGCAGCAGCGGAATCACAAGCGATGAAGTTAATTTTGGACTTGTCATGGCCATGGCTAGCAACCAAAGCTCCGATTCGGTCCACAGCCGCGTCCACGTCACTGGCATTGGCCAAAGTTAGACTGAAAAAATAAGAGAATTTTTTACAATAATTTTTTTTGATTACGAATGGAATTCTAAATCCGATATCTAGTGACACTGAAGTCGGGATATAATTCCTGCCAAGACATACCGCACTATATCAGTGCCCAGAAGACAATCGCTGTCTTTGGCCTCATCTTCACCTGCCGCCCAGGTGAGCCCAACGGCCACGCCGCGTTCGTTGGCCCCGAAATCTCCGCCCCAGAGACCGGGCTGTGGTTTCTGCAATATGACACGCAAGGCGTCATCGCTGCCGCTCGCCTCCTCATCAACCGCCCCACCGTCGGCCTGAAAGGTATCCGAAATGGTGAATGAGTCATTGATCGAGCTTCGGTTTGGAGTCTCGTTTCGTCTCTTCGCCTGTTACCTTCCCCTCCATTACTTCGCTGACATCATAGAAGCAGACCTCCGACGCAACGCTTGCCGCTGTAGCGTCCTCCGCATTGCGACCGAAAATTAGCGAACCGTCGGCGCAGTTCGCAGGCAGAACAACAAAGCAGTCGCCGTTTGAGGACATTTTTCCTTGGTTTTCTCGAAAAAAAACGACGATTTTAAAATGCACAGACGTCGGGGGTGGAGGAGGAGTGGCGCAGTGTGGCCATGGATTTACATATCAAATATACCAGTACCTACACTGGGAAATATACTAGAAGCTATCTTCGCCCTTTTGTAAATATACCATTAGAGTAATCAATAAGGAGACTCGATAAAAAAAAAGGTCAAAGCTTCCTGGCAGAATAAACATTCGAAAGCAAACAACATTTTGCATGCTTTTTATGTCCGTCAAATTAGCGTCGGTGGGAAATGGAAGACTGAGAGTGATTTTTATTATTAAATTATAATGTAAATAAACCATTAAATAGAACATAATAAAGTTCCTACATAATAAGAAATACATTTACTGATATTTTATATTGGGTTTGGGCAGATTTGCCAACCGCAGGCACCTTAAATATTCATTTGAAAAATTGAGTCCCCACCTTTTTTAAAATCGCTCTCCTCACAGGGGATGAGCCGCAATGCACGGTAGCCAGATTTGAAGACATTTATTCAATTATTACCCTAATTGAAATCCCAAAGGCATTTTTGAGAAAATCGCTCAACAGTGGCCAAGCCTATAGACCCCTTCATACAAAAACCAGCAGCAAAAATGCAATGTCACAAAACTTATCTCTCAGAGGATGAGCCAATATGCACGGCTTTCAGGCATATTGGGGATCAAATTAAGAATATTTGGTAAAAATGTCATTAAAAACGTGTCCACAGATTTTGAGAAAATCTCATTACAGTGGGGTCTTGAAAGTAGCTGTTAGGGAAGACGCGCGCTCCGGAGCTGGAACCAGTCTTAAGTCAGTGGTTCAACTTGCACTGGAACCACTCTGGTTCCTCATTTAAAATAGAGACCAGACCAAATATAAGACCAGACTCTGGCTGTGCTTAAGGATTAGGTAGTGGCTGCTCCGATGCATAGGCTCGCAGGCTCCGCCAGGAGAATACCATGCTGAAGGACCATGTGTCCCGCCTGGAACTTGAGAAGGTGGCCGACCAGCGTGAACAGCAGAGGAAGTCTCTTCTCTTGAATAATCTCGATCTTTTCAAAGCCGAGCTTGAGCGATCCTAGAAGCGGTCCCAGAAGAAGGATTAAAATCATGGCCACATACAATTCATGCTTCTAAAGAATATTCACACCAAGCTGGGGTCAAATGCTGGGCAACTTAAACTGGCCCAAGAGGAGCTGAAGAGCGCCCTAGAGAAGCTGGAGAACACCAACTGAGATATTCTCATCTTGAGAGCCGAAAACTCCACTCGTGTGCGTCTAGCAGAAAAGCAGGAAAAAGTTGACGGGATGAATCACTGCTAGAACCAGGAGGATGACGAGGCCCAGCTGCCCAACCGAATCGAAATCACAGCCCCGACTATGCAGGATGGTGACAATCAAGCCCAGCCGGAACCCAGCACCATGGGCAGCAGCACTCGCAGTCTGGCAGCTTCCGTATGGGGTACAAAATAATGCAGTTTTATATTTGTACTTCTACATTTTTCCATATTATTTTGCTGTGAAAAAAAGTGCAAAATTATTCCACTTGATTTAACGAATACGTTAAAAAAAATAATGTCGAATATTGAAAATCGAACCAAATTAATTAAAACAATAAATTAATTTATTCATTAGTTTTTCTAGTGCCCGCCCATATTTTAAATGAGGAACCAGAGTAGTTCCAGTTTCAGTAGTTCCCGACATAAGACTGGTTCCAGCTCCGGAGCTCGGGTCTTCCCAAATCGCTACTTTCAACGCCCCACTGTAATACGATTTTCTCAAAATCTGTGGATACGTTTTTAATGAAACTTTCATAAAATATTCTTAATTCGATCTCCAATATGCCTGAAAGCCTCTGAGAGATAAGTTTTGTGACATTGCTTTTTTGCTGCTTGTTTTTGTATGGAAGGTTTCCAAAGGCTGGCCACTGTTCAGCGATTTTCTTAAAAACTGTGGTTGGGATTTCAATGAAATTTTTTTGTGTAATACTTGAATAAATGTCTCCAAATCTGGCTTACCGTGCATTGCCGCTCATCCTCTGTGGGGAGAGCAATTTTAAAAAAGGTGGGGACTCGATTTTTCCAATGGATATTTACATTTAGGACATGTATGAACTTTATTTTGTTCGATTTAATGGATTATTGACGAAATAATTAAAAAATAAAAGACCCCCTCCTAACCCACCAATGCTAATTTGACGGACATACCAGGATTTGGATTTTTTTAAAATAAATATGTCGTTTGAATATTTCGATCATTTATCAACACTAAACCTTAATACCGTTAGTTTGTTATTAGTTTGTTTTATAATCAGACATATAAGTCTTAATTTTTGCGTGCTATTGTAGTAAAATAATATTTTTATATGAAAATAAAATTAATTAATTTCAGTATATTTCTGCTTAGCAATCTTTTTTCAGTATATTCCCAATTGGCCGAATACAAAATACTAAATGACTTATGACATCCAAAGGCGTTTGGGATTTTAACGACTATCAAAAACAAGAAGAAGACGTGTGATTGATTTCGGGTTTAAGTCGTTTAGCGCATAAATCGCCTCAAAATCGCCTTCTTTTTACAAAATCGTGGCAATAAGAACACCGCGCGCTCGCCAATTTAAGAAAAATATTCGGTTTCCCGGGTTTTTCGCCAGCATTGCGTAGCTAGGAAAACCGTATTGTCTCGCCTAGCTGCATTTGTATACAGAGCAGGTGGTGTTGTCTCTCTCGCGCCGCACAGCTCGCCCCAAATGTGCGAGCGAAACAACAACAAACAAGTTACAAGGTGTGTGTTGGTCTTGTAAATACTCGCGCACACTGTTGTTGTTGCGCTGGTGGATGATGTTCAGCGCCTTTTTTTCGTTTTTGTGTTTGATTATTTTACTTGCGTGCGCTTGCTGCTCGTGGGCGGCTGGAAAGTCTCGATAAAGCGAGGAAAAGTGCTGGGAATAGCCAGGAGAAACCCATAAAAACAACAATTGGCCTTTCGTGGCTGAGAAAAACGTTCTTTCCAAGTGTGAAATCGGGTAAAGAAATCGAGAAAATCAATATTCTGCGAAGGCGTTGGGCGCCCAATAAGAGAAACTGCTACAAGAAAGTTGAAAGAATTTCAAGTTTTTCGGTGGACCGCTCCCTGAAAAAAAAGAGAGATATTTTTCCTTCTTTCTTTATTTTTTGTTGTGTCTTCTGTTTTTGTTGTGCGTTGCTTGACCACTTTGACCGCGCGCGAAACTAGTTTTTTCATTTGCTGGTGGCTTTTTGATGACGTTTTAAATCCCTGAAATTGAAGCAATTGCCATAAAAATCAATAAATTCAAGCCGCGCACGGGTGTAGACACACAATTTGATGGAAATTTAAGAGTCGTGTGCTTTAAGAGGGAAAAACGGAAATGTGGAAGAAACCACCCTCGCCTCCAGCCCCCAATAACTCCACTGGAGTATACATATATGCCAGCGTTCCACCCCCCAAAAACGCGCCCCCTTTTCCGGCATTTCGTGTACATATAGTGTATATACAAAAAGCATCTCCCCGCGACCGTGTGTATGTATCTGTGAGTGCATTGCTCTTCATTACAAAAGCGGCGAGCAGGGCAGAGCGGCCTCGTTTTAAGTTCCCTGAGTGTGTGTGGTTTTAGTGCTTTTACACCGTTAAGTTCTCGCGCAGTTGGCAACACGCTGGCTGGCTGGCTGCGTTTTTCGGCAGTTGGCAACACGCTGACCCAATAACGGTAGAAACAAACCCGCACTCGCACTCGCACACCAATGCAATGGGCGCGACTCGCGCATGAATGGAACAGAAACAGCACCCGCATGCCGTTATTATTATTATTATTACTGTTGTTGTGAAATCTCTGCAGATGCTGTGCGACCCACATATTTTCCGCCTCTCTCGCACTCGTCGCAATTAGCCTGCAAATCCAATTTGAGTAAAGTGCTGCGTTTTCCTGTTTTAATTTTGGTATCTCATTTGTTTATATTTGGGAGAAGCGATTTTATTCAAGTTCAATGAACCAGCTATGGAATGCCTCGTTGCTGAGTGTGTATGCGTGATTTTTTTTGTCGCTCGTTTTGTCTTGTTGCGAACGCAGCACAAATTTATTTATCGACTTTACTGTAGTTGATAAATGTTATATCAATATTCGGTGGCACCGCCTAAAATGTTTACAACCATAATTATTTAAGTGACTACGAAACAAAAACAATATCGCTTGATTCATTAAAAAGCGAAAATTACCTTGACATTGAAAGATTGTGTATTTATGTGTGAGCATGGCATGTTCGATTGTGTGTGTGTAAATGTTTTGCGAATGGAGCCCAGGCGCTATCCCGCTCCCACACGCTGGGGAAGGCTATAATTGTAAATACATGTGCACAAAAACAATAAAGTAATATTTCATAAGGCCGGCCCGGTACTTGTTGTTGTTATTGTGCGAGCGAGTGCGACAGCGAGTGCAAATGACCTTGCAAATTGACACCTGCATCGATAGAGCCTGTTTACAGTCGATAGCGAGAGAGGCCGGAACCTTTATATCCCAAGATCGATGGATCTTTATTAAGTACAACAATTTTTTAGCGGGGGACGCGTAGAATTACATTCATAATTAGATATGAATTGAAAATTATACGGTAGAAACTAAAAAGGTAAATTTCTAGTATACCGGCCCCTTCCAAAAAATTAAAAAAAAAAACCATAGATAGGGTGTGCCTTAACATACATTTGGGTATAAAAATTATATTGGGGACGCTCTTAGTTTAGTCACAATAAATCTTTAAAGTTTTGCCTAATTCTCATACAAAATACAGTGGGCTGTGAAGCTTAAAATGTTTGTCAAATTGTGCTTAGCGTAAATACTATATATGTCGACACTTTGCACACTTTGAATACATTTATGCGTGAAATATAAATAAAACAACAATTTGACAACGTAAAATTCGTAGTAATTAACTTTTTAATTCCATTTTTTTTTTTTTTTGTATTTCAATATTAAGATTATATTATATATAAAACCTTTTGTTTAATGTCAAAAGCAAAGATTGGCTGTGCAAAATAACATAGGTTAAAAAAAAAAATTATTGGGATTACTTAAAGTAGCGCCGCAAGCGAAAATTTTTTTTGAAAAAAAAAATCGCGCGCGCGATTTTTTTTTTCAAACAAAATTTTCGCCTGCGGTGCTGCTTTACGTTTTCTCTGACCTAATGATCACAGCAATACTCTTCTCTTACCTCATCAAACTGTATGCTCTTTACTATAAAATTCTCCTTATAATTTTTATACTCAAATGTACGTCTTAATATTGAAAAGTCGTTAATTACTACGTATTTTAAGTTGTCAACTTTTTGTTTTATTTATATTTCTCGCATAAATGTATTCAAAGTGTGCAAAATGTCGACATACTCGTATATAGTATTTACGCTAAGCACAATTTAACAAAAATTTTAAACTGCACAGCCCACTGTACCGCGACGATACACAGACAGGCGCTTGAATTTTGTGTATTCATCATTTGTCTGTGTGCGTGTTTGCTACACATTTTGTATGGGAATTAGGCAAAACTTTAAAGATTTATTGTGACTAAACTAAGAGCGTCCCCAATATAATTTTTATACCCAAATGTATGTTAAGGCACACCCTATCTATGGTTTTTTTTTTTA
>VNKF01003265.1:0-13915 GCA_008044355.1 Drosophila lacteicornis
TGCCTGGTTCACATGGACAAAGTTGGCAAAACCCATCTTGGTTTTGGTCCCAGAATAATTTAATTTCATAATTAAATCTGGGACCAAAAGCCAAAAGGCTGAAGTTCTTTGCAGGTTTTCCGTGATGATCGTTTTGAAGAACCTTACCTGAAATAAAGAAATAATTTTATTAATATTATATATATTACAAGTAATCCCATAGCGGCTTCGCCCGCTGTCAAAATAATATATCTCCGTTGCTACGCAAACTAGTCTCTCAGTTTTTGAGCTATATGAATGAAATTTGGCTGATAGTGTTCTTTCTATTGCAGTTAGTATATATGTCTGAGAGTATGTAGTATACGAGTATGTGGAATCTGGCCACTATATCTTATAGCTATCATAGGATCGGTCGGCCCTAAGTAGCCGATATTCGCTGTTTTTAAAGCTATCGGATTAAAACTTAATATGTGGTCCTTTAATTTAATTTCTTTTACCGCAAGGGTGTATACACTTCGGGTTGCCGAAGTTAGCTTCCTTTCTTATACAATAGTACAATAAAGTATGATTTGGATTTATACAGACCTTAAACACCTTTGGGGATACTCGTCAGATAAACGAAGGCGGAAAATAATTGAAAATGTATTAATATACAAACTCTATTTGTTAAATAAGCCTGTAACTTTTGTTTGCAATTTTTATTAAAGGATTTATATTTTTATATGTTGGTATATTTAAATAACAAATAATAAATAGTACCATTCCATATATAAGTTATACGAAAAATTAATAATTATGCCCCAAACGCTAACATGTTGGTAGTTTGGTAGTTGGTAGAAATGCTTCAAGATATACAAAAGTATTTAGCACAAAGTACATAAACACCCTATTTAAATCTTAATTCATTTTCTCTTCAGTTCACAATATCTATTCAAAATGTTACTCTAAGAAACTTTGCATAGGTAAACATATTACTTTGTTTGGCAAATGAGGAATACATACAAATTTATAACAAATTTGATCTATGTAAAAAGACTCTTGAACAAAACAAGTGTCATAAGTTTTAAAAAATCTTGTGATTATAAATGAAATATTTGGCTTAATACAACAGACAATATTTTTTGGGCTACTCGCGGACAACATAAACGTTTTGAATACAAATTTTATAATATTTCCGAATCTATCGGTTTTTTACCGATAAATGATTCTTCAATATTTTTATAGACAGACCATTTTTTTGACATTTGTTCCAAAATTTTTTCCATTTAATAGAACTGGGCCCAAATATAAAATAAATTGCCTATGCTCCACTGCTTTCCATCTTACCATCTCATCTAAGGATCTTGGCTTTCTCGCAAAACCGAGCAGGTCAAAATGAACTTAAATTTAAAAGGGAGGAATAAATTTGATAAATTTGATGTTTTGAAATTTTAAAAGTGTTGGTTTTTCGGTCTATGATTAAATTAATAATTTTTCGACCGAACCCCAAATCAACTAAATGCATTGGGTCCAACGGAAAAGAAGAAATTACATCAATAGGCAATTTTTCTACCAACAGGGGACAAGTTTGATAGTATTCCAAATGGTGGGAGGAAAATGTTCTCTTTCGAAAGCCTTAATTTGTGAAAGGTAAGCTTGAAAATTCACTAAAATTGGTTACCTTATTAATTATTTTCCACGCTTGGATGCATTTCATGCATTCATTGAAAGAATTTGTCCCTGGTGTCCCACACATAAATGACCTTGCTGGTGCGTTACATATGAAAGCCCTCAACTTTGAAGACACAGTTTTGTGACCAATTGTAAAAGGACTTTTTGACAGTTCCACCAGCTCATTCACAAAATCGTGCATATATTCATCTACATTTGCTGGCTTTCGACTGCCAACGTAAGATCCTATTAAAAATACATCATTGCTGAGAACATTTTGAAAAAATCCAAAAATTGGCCACAAACTTGTGTTAGAACTTTTAAAAAGCGGTAGTCCGTCCACATTGATATCCAAAATTAGTTCACAATGATCGACCAATTTTGGTTCAATAAATTCAACATAATTTCGTATACCAATGTGAGTGTAATTGCCTGGTTTTACACATCGGATTTCCGCTGTAGGCAAATTTACTTTTAAAAGACCATAGTGGCACATAGATATTTTCCGAGTTAAGAATTTTTAAAAGCGATTCAAGCTGATTCCGAGTGACACTATTATCATAATACCAATTAACTAACTTTTCGTTCAAGCTGAGCTTAGGCTCAACATCAACGAAGGCAGTGTTAAATTCGGTACCTTGATCGCTAATGTCGCAAACTTGGTGCACTCTTTTCGAACGGTTTCTCGGACAGTTTTTCGTTAGGAAAGTTATCAAAGTTAATATTAGTGCTTGTCCCCGGGCGATTATCAAAGTTAATATTAGTGCTTGTCCCCGGGCGATTAGCTATACGTGATTCCACTAATTGTTTAAATTTTTCCTGTTCTTTTTTTGCCCAACGCCACACAGTTGACTTCGACATTTTCAAATATACAATTATTTAAATTTAATGATTATGTTTATAGTTTATTTATTCTCCACAGCACCCTTTGTCCTTTGTTTTAATGTGAAAATTTCTTTAAAAAAAACAAATATTTTATTTAAAATAAATCAAAAATCTAATAACCACAAATCAACACAAATATTAATACACAGTACAATTGGTTAAAAAAAAGACCTGCAAGGCCAGAAAGGTCAACTTTTGATAAAAAGTTGAAAATCTAAATTTTTGTTTTAATTTTATTTGTTTTTATAAAATTAAAATATATTAATATATAATGCAGGTAAGTGAAAGCAACGAAAATAATTGAAATTTTATTTAAAATGAATACACTGAATTGAATTACATTTCTTTTTTTTGTATTTTGCGACTAAAGTTAAAAAAAAAACTAATATTTATAGGCATTTCCCAGCATCGCGATCACGCGGTCATACGTTTTCAGGTTATAAAACTACAAAAAAAAAACATATGTTTTCTTTGTTTTTCTCATTTTTACGTACACATATTAGCTCTACTCTTGGTGCAAAAAGTAGCCTCAGTGGATTTCAGGATTTTTTTTTAATTGCCAAAAACATGACCTCGCGAGCACACAAAAAAGGGAAATGCTTCTCGGCTGCCTGTAAAGAAATGCAAAACTCAGCGAATTTGAAAGGAATAGTCAAATAATATAAATTGCGATTTATAAAGGAATAATGTAGCTTCAATTTAAGACATCACGTTCCAAATTAAAGACACTACAAATATTTTTAAATAAATAAAAGGCAATCTCGCGACACACAAATAGAACACACAAATTTTCCGTCATATTGGCGATGAAATTTTTTTCTAGCTGGAGGGTTAACTCAATACAAAATCAAATAAAAATGTATAGATATTGAATTTTTTTCTTTACTATTTCAGAATTTGTATATAATTTAAATATGGAATTCTTTTCGGTGTAGCAAATATCAACTAAATATTTGCAACACCGATAAAAATTCTATATTTAAATTATATACAAATTCTGAAATAGTAAAAAAAAAAAGAAAACAAGTAAGAAAGCTACAGTCGACTGTGCTCGACTGTGAGATACCCGGTACCTAAACGTTTGCGCTTCACACTAAAAGGCAAATTAAAATTGTACATACATACATTGTACATACATACATTGGCGCCAGTATATCGCACGGCCAAGGCTCGAATGCGCCACCTGTCGGCTACAGCTTGCAACAGCAGTGCCTTAGGGCGGTGTGTTAAAATTCAAACCTTATTGCTAATATCTCCCATGTTTATCATCCGATTTTAGTGAAGTTTTCAGAAAACGTCCGTCTCTATTTTATTAATTTATTGTATCTATTCATTTTAAGCCAAAAATCACGCATATAGCTAATATAACGTTTTTATGATTTTCAGGGGCGGAAGTGGGCGTGGACAAATTTTAAAACAAACTTGATCTGCGTGCAACAAATTCCAAAGTTGTCACCAAATTTGGTAACTCTAGCTCTTATAGTCTCTGAGATCTGTTGTTTCACACGGACGGACAGACGGACAGACGGACATGGCTAAATCGACTCGGCTGGTGACGCTGATCAAGAATATATATACTTTATAGGGTCGGAGATTTCTCCTTCCGCCTGTTACATACATTCTCGGTTGGCACTAACTTATAATACCCTTGTACCCTATTGGTACCGGGTATAAAAAGCATCTTTTCATTAAGAAAATGTAGAAGCTATTAGATGTAACAATCTCTGGCAATTTTATTTCAGTCCTGCCAAAATTCGGTTAACAGTTGTCGAAGCATACTTAGTATGAAAATGGCGCTCCATATTTAACATATGTAATGGCGCAGTTGTCTAAGCAGCCGGTGCATCTACATTTTGCAAAATTGGCACGAGCTCAATCCCACACAAAACCAAAATATTTTATGTTTTGTATTTTTATTCAAAAATGTTTTTCTAGTTTTTCTCCGGGTATAATAACAAAGGAAAAAGGAAGAAATGCAAAAAAAAACTGGAAAAAAAAACAATAAAAAGTTTTGGCGAGGTCGGGGCTCGAACCCACGACCTAGACGGCTACAGGCTACTCAGCAGCGCCTTAGGTGTGTTAAAATTCAAACCTTATTGCTAATATCTCCCATGTTTATCATCCGATTTTACTGAAATTTTCAGGGGTACCGGGTATAACAAGTAAGAAAGCTACAGTGGACTGTGGTCGACTGTGAGATACCCGATACCTAAACGTTTGCGCTCCACACGTAAAGGCAATTTAAAATTGTACATACATTATAATAGTCTACTTCGATACTTCTTAAAATAAATCGCCTCTCGAATTACCTTAAAAATGAATGACACATTTTATAGAAACACATAAAAACCCGCTCGATCGGCGTCAAAAAATGAATTATTTTATTTTTTGCCATTTCTTGCTATATTCTTTTGTCATTTCTTCTGCAGTTGTCGCCATTATATCGCACGGCCAAGGCTCGAATGCGCCACCTGTCGGCTACAGCTTGCAACAGCAGTGCCTTAGGGCGGTGTGTTAAAATTCTAACCTTATTGCTAATCAAATAAAAACACCTCTTAACGAGGTGAGATTAAAGTGACGATGGCACATGCAACTCCAAAAATTTCTGATACCAAATTTTGTGACGATTAATAGTTATTTAAACAAAAATATTTAAAAAGTTTTTAATTAGTTTCAAAATCGGCACGTTGCCTGTTTTGCCTTTTTTAATTTTTCAGCTAAGTGCCGATTTTGAAACTAAACAAAAACTTTTTAAATATTTTTGTTTAAATAACTATTAATCGTCACAAAATTTGGTTTACCTCGTTAAGAGGTGTTTTTATTTGATATCAGAAGTTTTTTAAATGATATATGTATGTACATACACAGGTCTTCCATTGTTGTTATAAGTTTTTGTTTGAAACTCATATGGGAAAATTAACAAAAAAAAATGCATATAGGAAGTTAGCTTTATGGGATCATTGCTATTAATTTTGATGAGAAAGCGAATTTTCGGAGATATGTGTTATACCCCGAAATATTTCAAGGTCTATATGGCCTAAAGTGTCTATAAAAATCGTAAAAGCTATTAAAAAAAAAATTGTATCTTAGAAAAAAATTATTTTTATTCTAAATTCTTAATTATAATATTTAGAACATTTTTGTCAGGGCAAAGTAATTATCATATTAAAATAATTTTCGAACGACATATAGCACGTTTCTGTAACTTTAGTCGTTCAGAAGTTATGGGCGCGAGAAATTTCCTGTTTTCCCGCCAAAGTAGTGGAAAAAGCAAAAATTAGATTAAATAAAAAAAAAAAATAAACGATTTCTTTTAAATTTAAAATATTTTACGTTTTGTTTGATGGTTTTAAACTTTATTGCAATTGTGCACGTCTCTATATGACTCTACATGTATTTTTACATAAATGTATGTATAGTGCACGTGAAAGGTTAGGTATATGGGATCTTTGCTACTAATTTTAATGAGTAATATCTCGAGAAAGCGAATTTTCCCAGATATGTGTTATATACCAAAAGTTGAGCCATCTCCAGGTCTATATGGCCTTGAGTGACTATCAAAATCGTTAGAGCCATTTTTAAGAAAACTTCAAAAACTTAAAAAAAAAATTAATTTTAATTATAAATTCTTAAATATTATATTTAGATAAATTATGTCAAGGCAAAGCTATTATCATTTCAAAATACCTTTCAAACGACATATAGCACGTTTCTGTAGCTTTAGTCGTTTAGAAGTTATGGGCGCGGGAAATCTAGCTTTTTTAGCTGTTTTCCCGCCAAACTAGCGGGAAACCCAACAAGTTGTAGAACAAAAAATGTTCAGTTCGAGCTGTTTAATAAAATAAAGGTAGTTCCAGAACTCTTAAACAAAAAAATCGACACACAGACAGACAGACAAACAACAGGACAAACGTTTTCATTTCGGAAAGGCCGTTAAAATCTTGTTTATTGAATATCTTTTGAACGGAGTATCGGATCAGGATGATCGAGGTGTCATTCGACGCGTATTTAAAGCTAGATCACAACAACATTAAAAATTTGGGGATTTTTGCTCCACCGGCCCTAATAGCTCCAATTTTCAAAATTTTCAATTTCGCACTTTCACTCCCATTTCTCCTAAACTAATCCGTTTTTGAATAATCTTAGTATGCAGTTTCAAAGAGGTTTACAATGCCTTTCGATCAAGATATAAATGGATCTGATCGGACTATCGTAGCAGGTTTTCAATTCTACGGCTGTATATAGTAGTCTCCTTGCGCACCACAGTCTCGGTGCTCATCGTCACTACGTGGACTGCCGTCCACAGTGATAAAATTAAAACCGTTGTGCAGTACTTTAAATTACAAATAATTGAGCAAATATTTGCTGTTCACTTTTTAACACTTCTATGCAAATCACAATAACACAGCACTATAAGAACTCCACGGCACATGACAACTAAAAAAATCTATACACAATAAATTAAAAACTCACATTTATTGTTGGCTGCTTCTTGGCTTCTTGATTGCTTCTTGATTGGCTGTTCTTGATTCGTTGGTCTTGGCGGTTTTGTGTTTCAGAAAGAAGAGATTGCAAATGAATTTGTTTTGTCACAGAAATGATTTCGGCTTAAAAAGCGTCTTCTCGCTCAAGTACGCATACACACACGTGCTCACATGCGCATTCTATTTTTAGATTTTTACGCTCTCAACTTTGTGCTAGCGCGCTGAGAGCGATAAAGGATAGAAGAGGAGAGGAAGATCGATCGCCAGCGGTGAGAGAGGGACAGGAACTACGCGCATTTTCGTGTCGGTCATGAATCGGTTTTACTCCGTCCCCGAAAATCCATAACGCGCCTAAAAAAGGTCCACTTCAAAGATAACAATAAGTGCTGGAAACGCATATTTTATGCGTTTTAAGAGAAGCGACTATTGCACGGACCCGAAGCTATAAAAAAAAGCCGACCGTTCGGGAAGCGCTCGGCTAATTTACTTCAAAAATAAAATAATAATATTTATGCGTTCTTAGAGAAGCGAAAGTTGCACATAATATTTATTTTATAACTCATTTCTTCGCTTCTAATATAAAAACAAAAGAACACTTGTTATAGCATACATCTAATATGCATTACTACTGTGGACAAAAAGTAAGGTGCATTAAGATGGCGGACTAGTTGTTTTTGTTGAGCTGGCAGGACTGTTGATACCATCTGGCGGTAATTTCATGTCAATGTCAGTATCAGTACTATATTTACGCTTGTGTTTACCAAACGATCAAGAGTGCATTTGTCGATTTTTACAATGTCTGATTTAATTGAGCAGAGAAGTGACATCAAATTTTGTTTGCGGAATGAAATTTCGGGTGCGGAAACGTTGAGGATGTTGCGGAAGGCCTTTGGTGATTCTACCATGTCCCAGAAAAATGTTTATAAGTGGTACAAAGACTTCAAAGACGGTCGGGAACGTGTTGATGACGATCACGTCAAAGTCGTTCAAAAATCAAGGTTATGATGACAGTTTTTTACGATTTTCGTGGTGTTGTGCACTATGAATTCATTCCACCTGGCCAAACTGTTAATAAGGAATATTATTTGAGCGTTATGCGTCGTTTGCGTGAAGCAATTCGTCAAAAAAGACCTGAATTATGGGCCAACATCTATTGGTTTTTGCACCACGATATTGCACCGTCGCACACTGCACTCGATCTTCGTGACCATTTCGCAAAGAATTCGACTCATATCATATATTTGGCTCCGTGTGACTTCTGGCTATTCCCAAAACTCAAGAGACCACTCCGGGGAACGAGTTTCGAGTCGATTGAAGATATAAAAGCGGAATCGACTAGGGCGCTCAAGGCTATGCCGGAAAGGGACTATTTGGCCTGTTTCGAGGATTTGAAGAAACGTTGGCATAAGTGTATTTTATCGGGAGGGGATTACTTTGAAGCGGATGAAATTGATTCAGGAGAATAAATAAAGAATTTTCACTTTACAAACAAATTCACCTTACTTTTTGCCCACAGTAGTATTTAAAACTTCTATCTTGTGTCAATAATAATTCACCGTTTCACTTCGCGTGTGCATGCAGCTGTTTTTGTGTATTAATAACTATATTAAATGCAAATTTGTTTTGGTGCAGCGATTGCATTCCTCTTTGTGCTTTATCCGTTACGCCGATATTACAGCTTGACGGCTTAAGCTCGCTCTCTCTTTCTCTCTTAGTGCACGTAACTACTCTTATTTTCTCTTAACTTCTGATTGGTACAGTGGTAAGTCACTAAAATGTCATACAATATTGTCTGCTCAACTAAAACCTGCCAAAAGGTTATTTCTAATAATGACCCTATTATTGGTTGCTGGCTTTGTGATAATGTTGTGCACACCAAGTGCATTGATTGCACAGGCCGGGCAGCCGAAATTATTAAAAGCACATAAGGACTGCGCTATTGCTGTGAGGCTTGTCGCGATGTTGAAAGGGAAATTATGGCTTTTATGCGGGAAACCAAAAATGGTTTCAAAGAGCTACATGTTAGTTTTCGTAAAACTAATGAGGTGCTCATGGCGCTGCACTCCCTGTTTAATGGCCTTAAGGTATTAAACGAGTCCCCAAAGCGCAAGAAAACCCCAATTTGCACACCGCATTTGGCCGCTGCCCTGCAACTCGACGCAGGTTCTCAACAGCTGACTCCCACGGCACAGCCCCCGTCCACAATATATCTAACACCAATGGTATTGAGGTCGGGTGCAAGAAAAGATTCGGCCGAGTTAGGGACCGCAGCTCCAGTGATTTCCGTTGAGTCCGGTCAAAATCAAAATGAACGACCCCTCAGATCCCTGTCCCGAATGCTCCCCAGGGTGACAGACCTGGATTACCGAGCGAAATTGGTAAAACAGCCAACCAATCTGTGTTGCCAAAAGCCCTTATTGCAGCACCACCAACGAGGCAGATATTTGTCTCTCGGATTCACCCTTCTCAAACATCTGAAGATGTTACTGTCTATATTCAAGACAGAACGAAATCCAATCATATTAGGGTGGAACAATTTAAATTTTCTTATGCTAGGGATATTTTATCTTTCAAAATAAATGTCCCTGACGAGCTCTTTCACACAATAGTCTACCCAGGCCGAACAAAACCACTGTGCACTTTTCTATGATAAATGTGCTATAAAACTATAAAAAATGTACGAAATGGATAGATTTTTTTTGTTTTTACACAATTGTAACATTCTTATTATTCAGGAAAACTCTTAATTAATGAACTAAAACAAAATTTGTCCATTATTTGACGCTTAACGTATAAGCGGGCAAAGAAAAATATGAATGAACAAAATAAGAAAACGTAATATATAGTACTTGGTTGCGAATCCTTTGTTTTCTAGAACAGCTTGCAAGCGTCTAGGTATGGATTTTACCATGTTATCGCACACTTCCGGCTCAATGGAGTTCCATGCTTCCAATAAAGCTGCCTTGAGGTCATTTATAGTGTTAAATTTCTTTTGGTACACTCCTCTATCCAATTCTTCTCAGAGATTTTCAATTACATTAAAGTCGGGGCTTTGCGCTGGCGTTTCGACCACTTTGGGACAGTTATGGATCAACCAAAGCTATGAAACACCCACAGTGTGCTTAGGATCATTGTCTTGAAAAAAACTAAGTTGTTTGCGATCCCCAATTTCTCGGCACTTTGTTTCACATTTTCTTTCAAAACTTTAAGGTAGCCAAACATATCCATTATGTCATCGATAAAATGTAATTGGCCCACTCCAGCACTAGACATGCAACCCCAAACCATCACAGAACCCTCTCCATGATTAACTGTGGCCGTTGCAACGCGTTGTGGTTTTGCGATCAATTCTGTATTAGGTTTACGCCAAACAAACTTTTTCCATCCGATCCATATAAATTAAATTTACTCTCATCAGTAAATATAACCTTTAATTAATTAATAAAAATCAACAAAAACATTTTCTAAGCTCATAAACTGTCTTCCGTCTTCCAAAAAATACCCTGTTTTCAGCAGATACTCTTTTGCATACTTAATGCGGTTCTTTTTGCTCTTGGGGCTTATAAAGGGCTTCTTCCTCGAAATTCTTCCGTGGTAATCAAATTTATGCAAAGCATTACGCACGGTATTGAGACACTCGTCTTTACCAGTTCGGTCTTGTACATTTTAAGTTCCCTGGCAGTTTTGAAGGGATTTTGTTTGATTTCCTTTAACATTTTGTTATGGCCTTCCCTGCTTTTGTTGCCCAATCTAAATTCATTCTGGAACCTCTTTATAATGTCGAGGACGGTAGATTTGCTTTTCCAACCAATTCTGAGATTTCTCTTACGGGTTTTCCTTCAAAGTTTGGCTTAACAATCAACTGCCGAAGTTCCACAGATGATTGCTTTCCATTTTTTAACTTTTTAATAACAAAATTATGTTTTCTACTCCTAGTCTCGATATTAAACCAAACGGAATGCGCAACACCCAAAGTTTGGAGCGACTTCTAGGAAAAGAAGCGGTATTTTGTGCTCATATCGGTTATGTCCGATTATTCGTATCTCGCCAAATATCGAAATCCATTTATATTTGTTTTAAAACGTTGGGTTATTATAGATATTTTGGTGTTATTTTTTTTGTTTTAGAGAGTTGTTAATGTGTATTTTTCATAAATAAATTAAAAAAAATATTTAGCCCATTTTGTTTACTTTTAGAGCACATTTATTATAGAAAGGTGCTTGTCCGATTATGCGATGGAGTTACTGTACATATGTAATTCTTATTGCGTCGTTGGTGTGTTGATTTGCTATTATAATTACGTGTTAAATTTGAGTGACATCGAAAATTGTGAAGACGAGCTAGAGATTCTTCTTCAGAAATGGAACTTTGAGGACATGTTGCCCGTTTTGAAAGGTAAGAAATAAAAACAATCAGCATTATAAGCTGTACAATTCGACGCGTTTTTTTTCACACACACAAAAAAAGCCAACATGTCGAAGTATGTACTGTGGATCACATTAATATTCGGTTTTTCTTTTTTCAACTTCAAACCCGAATAAAATTTATAAGATTAAGAGAAAACGAAATTTAAAAAATGGTATCTTAAAGCTTGTAATATTCCATAGATATATATATGTTCAAACTTTTATTTTGAATTTAAGGAAAAAAAATACTAAAACAAAAAAAACCTCAAAATTTACATTACTTTAATATTCGGTATTATGGGGATTTCGTATAACAAAACCCCGTGGCCACTCTAAAACTTCAAAATTCGCGCAAAAAACGGGTTTCCCAGCATTTAGTGAGAGTAAAAAAAAGCCAAAATCGTCGAGTTTTAGTACCGAATTTTAAAATGGGACGCAAAAAGAAAAATTCATCCTTGGAGCAGCGGAAACTTGTCCTCCAGTTACATTTAGAGGGCAAGGCATACAAGGAAACTGCCCAAATCCTAGACATGAAGCGGAATACAGTCGGTGACATCGTCAGAAGGTTTAAAAATGAGGGAAGAGTGGCGTCAATCAAACAAAAAGGACAACCAAAAAAATTGACTGATCGCGAATAAGGTGAAATTGTCCGAAAGGTGAAAAAAATCCTCGACTAAGTGCTCCGGAATTAAAGGCGGAACTCTTTGCTGACCATGGCAAGACCGTTTCCGCGCAAACCATTCGCCGTACCATTAAAAAACACGTAAGAAAGCTACAGTCGAGTGTGAGATACCCGGTAGCCAAACCATTGTGGGTGAAATTAAATAGCACATAGACATGAAAAAAGAAAATGTTGACAAATGAGAACAAATATTGCTAGAAACATGTTGCGCAACACCCAACAAAGACAAATGTTGCTGGGCACTACGCACGTGCGCTCTCAACATCTCCCTCTCTCTCTCTGTGTGCTTCTTCAAACACAAAAACTGTATTGTTTAATAATTTCCATGTTTATCATCCCATTTTACTCAAATTTGCATAACACGTCCGCGAATGCTAACTTATTTTTTTAAATCTTTTAAGTTAAGCCTAAAATTACGACTATAGCTTATATACCGTTTTTTTATGATTTTCGGGGGCGGAAGTGGGCGTGGCCAAATTTAAAAAGAACTTGATCTGCGTGCAACAGATTCCAATGTTGTCACCAAATTTGGTAGCTCTAGCTCTTATGGTCTCTGAGATCTGTTGTTTCACACGGACAGACAGACAGACATGGCTAGATCGACTCGGCTGGTGACGCTGATCAAGAATATATATACTTTATAGGGTCGGAGACTTCTCCTTCTGCCTGTTACATACATTCTCGGCTGTCACTAACTTATAATACCCTTGTACCCTATGGGTACCGGGTATAACAAGGGTACAACGGCAGAGTGGCTAGGAAAAAGCCGTTGCTGTCTAAGCGCAATCGAAAGTTAAGGAAAGAGCAAATTCAATCTTTTTGGCAGTGACGGCAAGACCATGGTTTGGCGGAAACCAAATACTAAGCTGCAAAGTAAGCATCTCAGGCCAACCGTAAAATATGGCGGTGGAAGCGTCATGATCTGGGGCTGTATTTCTATCAAAGGAGTCGGAAATCTGGTTTTTATAGATGGGATAATGAACCAGGACCAATAACTGAAAATTTTAAAAGAAAATTAAAAACAATCGGCGGAGAAAATGGGCATTGGCGACACCTTAAAGCTATATCAAGACAATGACCCGAAGCACAAGGCTCATAAAGTGAAGTCCTGGTCGCTCTACAACTGCCCCAACGTTTTGGAAACGCCGTCCCAATCGCCTGATCTCAATCCCATTGAGAATTTGTGGAGTGAGTTGGACCGCCGTGTCCACAAAATGCCGATTTCGTCCATATCAGACTTAAAGCAACGGCTTCAGGAGGAGTGGGCAAAATTTAGCCAAGAATACAAAAAACTGTGAGATACCCGGTACCTAAACGTTTGCGCTTCACACTAAAAGGCAAATTAAAATTGTACATACATACATTGGCGCCATTATATCGCACGGCCGAGGCTCGAATGCGCCACCTGTCGGCTACAGCTTGCAACAGCAGTGCCTTAGGGCGGTGTGTTAAAATTCAAACCTTATTGCTAATATCTCCCATGTTTAGCACCCGATTTTATTGACGTTTTCAGAAAACGTCCGTCTCTATTTTATTAATTTATTGTATCTTTTAATTTTAAGCCGAAAATAACGCATATAGCTAATATAACGTTTTTATGATTTTCAGGGGCGGAAGTGGGTGTGGACAAATTTTAAAACAAACTTGATCTGCGTGCAACATATTCCAAAGTTCTCACCAAATTTAGTAACTCTAGCTCTTATAGTCTCTGAGATCTGTTGTTTCACACGGACGGACAGACGGACATGGCTAAATCGACTCGGCTGGTGATACTGATCAAGAATATATATACTTTATGGGGTCGGAGATGCCTCCTTCTGCCTGTTACA
>VNKF01003274.1:0-11246 GCA_008044355.1 Drosophila lacteicornis
GGCTGCGGCCAGATCCCGGATGATCTCGTACTCACTGGAAGCCGGGCCAAGTGTCGCAACAATCTTGGTCCGGCAGATAAGCGCGTTTGCGGTCGGCATCCTCAATCCTTCTCCTTACGTGACCTTGCGGGGTTCAGGAGGGAGCGATGACTTCCTCCGCATCCACGCCCCAGATCGCACGGCGAGGAACCCAGCCGGTATAATTCTTGACCGAGACCTTGCACCATTCTGATCCGGCTGCACATTCCTTAACAGACCCTACAGAGCCGGGTTTCAGAATGGCAACCGCAGGCGCATCGTTGCTGGCCGTGCTGCGCATGACAACAGCGCCCGCTATGCTTTTCGCATCCGCAACGGTGGAGACTGTCGCCTCCACGCGGGTATCCATATGGCCGGAAGACGGCTCCTTATTGCCGTTTTTATCCAGTTTGACCTCAAGCGGGGCCTCATCACCCGGCGGTTCTCCCGGCACGAGGAAGTCACGCCCGCCCGCCAGTGTCGCCTGCTGGATCCAGCCTTTCTGGCCGCCTGAATCTTCCACCAGACGCCAGACATCAAATTCGCGTTCAATCCGCATGGGCATGCCACGGCGATGATAGACCCAGAGAATGGGGAAGCGGCGGCCCGGCCCCGCCCGCATATTCACTTCGTCAGCCCGCAGGGCCGCATAACGCGGCAGCGGCAGACCCGTCACGCTGCCTTTTGGCGGCTCCTCGGGTGTTGCGGCGGCTGGCGGCACGGGCTGGTCCGCACCAGCAGCACCGGCGGCAGCACCTGCTGCGGCTCCAGCGGCAACCCCGGCGGCCGCTGCTGCGGGTTTATGCTTTGCGGACGTGTGCGCAGCCTGCCCTGCCGCATGATGCGCCTTACCAGCACTTTCATGATGCGGATGGTGCACTTTTTTTCCATCCGCCGCGGCAGTCGCCTTCTTCTTCGCAGGCCTGTCTGCCGCCTTCTTTTTAGCGGCAGCATGCTCTGCTTCAGCATGGTGTGCATGGTGCTTGTGCGCGGTGGGCTTTTTCTCGGCGGCAGCCGCGCCAGACAGAGCGACCGCACACCCTGCAAGGCAGGACAGCAGTCGGAACCGGAATGTCAGAGGCAATGTGAACATCATGCCAGCATCCCTGCCAAGAGAGAAACGCGGGAGCAAGCGGTTTTTAGAAAACCACCACGCGCGCGGCACCCACCCTGTCCAGAAACGTAGGCAGGCCCACAACTCCCACGCCCTCTACCAAGGCCCCGGCGGAAAGCCCCATGGTCTTCACCCCGGAGTCGCACACCATCAGTGTCGCATCCATCTCCCGCAGAGCGGCGCGTAAATCCTCCAGCCCTGCCACGCCGGCGGCCTTGCGCCAGTCTTCATGCCCTCCATCTTCCAGCCCGTCCCACCGGGTGCAAAAGGCCGCCACACCTGCCCCCATGCCAAACAGCACCACACTCTGGCCCAACGCGCAGGTTGTTGCCGCCAGCATCAGAGCCGCGTGGATACGCTCATAGCGGGCTTCCACAATCATCAGTGCCAGATCACACGGCGGGAAGGCGGACGCCCCGACAGCCGTGGAAAAATCTGTGCGGCCAGACGGCGCTGAAGGAGGGAGTGACGTCCCGGCAAAAACGCCGCCACCTACATTTCCGGACAGTTCAGCCATCGGATATCTCCCGTTTCACGGTCCCGCACACAGGACACGTCGGGTCCCGTTGCAGGGTAATGGTTGTAAAGCGTGTGCTCAGAGCATCCCACATCAGCAACCGTCCGGCCAGTGACGTCCCAAGCCCCAGCACTTCCTTCAGAGCTTCCGTAGCCTGCAGGGTGCCCATCACGCCGGTCACGGCCCCGAACACGCCTGCCTCTCCACAGGTCACCCCCTCCGCCACACCATCGGTCTGCGGGTAGAGGCAATGGTAGCATGGGCCACCCCGCGCAGGATGAAAGGTGGAGATCTGGCCTTCAAACCGCTGCACGGCGGCGGAAACCAACGGTTTCCCGGCCCGGACACAGGCCGCGTTCACCAGATAACGGGTCACGAAATTATCGCAGCCATCGCACACCAGATCATACCGGCTGACCAGATCGTCCACCGTTTCCGCCGTCAGCCGCATGGGCCATGTTTCCAGCGTGACCTCAGGGTTCAGCGCCTCCAGCCGGGCGCGGGCGGACTCCACTTTCGGCGTCCCCACAGCCTGCGTCGTGTGCAGAATCTGGCGTTGCAGGTTGGAGAGTTCGACAGCATCATCATCCACCAGCCCGATACGCCCGACACCGGCAGCGGCCAGATAGAGAGCCGCAGGAGAGCCAAGCCCCCCGGCCCCCACCACCAGCACGGACGCAGCCTTCAGGGCCGCCTGCCCGGTGCCACCAACCTCGGGCAGAAGAATATGGCGGGAATATCGCTGGATTTCGTCTTCCGTGAAATCAAACGCCATCTGAGCACCTTCCTGCTACGGGCGGAGTTGCCTCTGCGGATTACAATCTGACTGCTTCGGGCACAGCCCCGTGATCTGGCCTATCCCGATCCTGCCGGGGTTTTCCGCGCTCTCTCCTGCTTCAGCAAGCCGCAAAACGCTAGACTTCACGTTTTCGTGATGCCATGACCAGATATTCATGAAACTTTGCATGGGTGCCATGCGTCTGTTATATGTGAAGTGCAATTTTAACATACGAGGAGTGCAACCAATGACCGCCCTCACCTCTGCCGGGCCTGTTGCCCGGCGTGCCAGTCTGAACCCGTTCCAGGCCGCACGCAGAGTGTGTGTCGGCGCGTCCGCGGCTGCACTGGCTCTGTATCTGGCCTCTCCGTTTGTGGCCCTGTGGTCCATCGGGTCCGCCATCCAGACGCATGACATGAAGGCGCTTGGTCAGGCCATCAACTGGTCCGAACTGGATGCCTCCATCAAACACCAGACACTCACTGGCCTGCATCTGGATCAGGTATCGGATGACCTGCCGGACTTCGGCACATCCTTTGCCACCACAGCCGTGTCCAACGCGGTGGATTTCACCGTGACACAGGCCAATCTGGGCACCTTGGTGGATCAGGCCGTGCCTGCCGCCATTCCGGCCAACCAGCAGGCTCCGTCCTTCGCGGCTCTGGCGCAGAAAGCCTCGGTACGCTTCACCCGGCTGGACCAGTTCGAGGTGGAAGTGCCCCTGCCCGGCCACGAGCATGACACACCGCTGAAAATTGAAATGCGGATTCAGAACTGGCGCTGGAAGGTGACAAAGGTGGAGTTCCCCACCCCGCGGACGCCTATCATGCAGGCCTCCGCGACACCCTCCAACGCCTGAAAAACCGGCGGCTTATTTTTCTGCGGGCAGGTCTTCTTCCAGAAGAATGATGTTGATGGCGTAGGAGACTTCGCCCTCATCATCATCCCGATGGATCGTGCCGATCACTTCACCATCCACAGCCAGTTCAACCGACATGCCGGCACGCGGCGGCGGGTTGACGGACAGGCCCTTGGCCCCCAGCAGGCGGCGCAGTGCTGTCTGCAGACGGGCGATTTCGGAAGAAGAAGGAGACGTGCTGCTCATGGGAAAACAATCCTCAAGGGGTAAGTAAGGGTACACAGACAGACGTTTTGTAAGAGACTGCATCAAAAGTCGCCCAGGATCGGTCCGGACTTTTAAAACAGCCTCCCAACTCTGACCAATCTGGCCCGCTATAGGACACAGGCCGCCTCTGCCGCAACCTTTCCGTGCCCCTGCCTTCACCACGCCATTTTCTGCCTGCCTCAATCAGCCCAGTCATTTTTATCCGCGGCCCCTCCGAGCGGGCCGCCTGTTCAGGAAAGGAGACATTTCTTATGCGTATGCCCCGTTTTGTAATCCTTTCCGCTCTGGTAGCCGGTGCCCTGAGCCTGTCCACATTTTCACACACCCCGCCCAAGCCTCTGGTCGCGGACAGGCACCGGGCGGCCCTGCCTGCCGCGCCGGGAAATGCACCCTCCACCGCACCGGCGCAGACGATCACCGGCAGCGCCGCACCGGCCAGCCCGTCCACTGGTACGTCCATTGGCACGTCACTGGCGCAGGCATTTTCCGCCCCACAGCAGGCTCCGGCCGGACAGCCTTCTCGCGCCGCCATGCAGGCCAGCCCCGCCTCCAGCCCGCCGGCTGCGCAGAGCACCGTCAGCCAGTCCTCCACACATCTGCTCCACATGCTGGCAAATGATGGACCGGAACAGACTGCCCGCACCCTGACCAAAAATCGTCAATGGTCGGACGTCCGTCTGGCTGTGGCCACCGGCCAGCCGGAAGCCGCCCCCATGCTGACAGCACTGATGCCGGAGGCAGACCCGGCCACAGCGCAATCCCTCCGCACGGCCATGCGCCGCGCCCTGCCCACGCACCCTGCTGCGGTACTGGCCGCCATGGACCAGACTGACGGTCCGTTATCTGGTGCCCGCGCCGTCTGTTCCCCACACGGGATGTCCCGCACATGGCAGAGCAATGCACGCAGGGCTGTCGCAAACGTACATGACATCCATCTGATCACCCGTGCACGGGACTGCCTGACCCGGCTGGGCGGCCTGCCGCAGGCGGGCTGATCGACCTTTTCACGCCTGACGATGCTGGCTTTTGGCCCTGTCCTTCCCGACCCAATTTTGCAAATCCGCTTTTTCAGAAACAAAAGTCTTGAGCAGGCCCAACACGCTTAACTTTTGAAACAGTCTCTTAAACATTTCGTGTTACACGCAAACGAGAGCAGACAGCACACGCATTTAGTTATACCTATAGCGCACGCCAGAATAACAAAAAACGCATGGCAAGCCCCTCAGGCATGCCATCGCGACAACAAGGTCGTGTTGTCATGCTGATGCTCTGCTGCCCCGCTTCGGGCACTGTCTTTCCGCCCTTTACCGCACCCGGATCATCACATCCGCGGCTCTCGCCGCGCCGTGCCCGTTCTGTGCACCTCGCCACAGCCCTTAGGGCGGCCCCGGGCATCCTCCTGAGCGCCCTCACCTAAGCTTCGGCGTTTATCCAGCCCATATTTTTATGGCCGCCCTCCGGTTTCCCTTTTTTCAGAGTGTTCTGTCATGAAGCACCTGTCCGCCCGCATCGTCGGCACAGGCCCTGCACACTGTGCATCCGCCTGTTCTCCCCGATTCTGCTTTTCCAGCAGCCTGTCCACCCTCCGGCCTTTCGGCCTTGTCTGGCTGGCCCCTGTCAGTGCGCTTCTTGTCGCGCTGGTGCCACCGGGAGCGGCCTGCGCGCAAAGTGCGGCACATACCCCTCCGGCAACGCCCGTACAGTCTGGCCCGAGCATCACGGTCATCCATGACACCGGCCCTTCACAACTCACAGATGTCGTCGCCAAAAAGCCCAGGGAACCGGCGGTGCCCAACGGGCCGGCGCACCACCCCACAACGACCCCGACCACTGGTGGCTTCTGGGATAATATGCTGCTGCCCCCCCTTTCCAGCCGTCCGGAAGCCTACGGCCAGCCGCAGTCTCTGGAACTCAAGCCGCTCCCAGCCTCTCTCCTGCATCAGGGGCCGTGGGGCGTGTTCAATACCAATACCGGCGCGGCCTCCGGGTTTGGAACAGTCGGTTACTACGCAGTCTCCCGCTGGGCGGAAGACTGGTCCAACCTGCGTGACAAGAAAAACCGCATCGACTGGGCCGATCCGCTGAAATATATCCCGCTGAACAATAGCGGCTCGATCTACCTCACGCTCAGCGGCAACTTCCGTCATCACGGATTTTATGATCAGCGCGCCGGATTTGGCACCATCAAGAAAGACCCGTCCTACCGCTCCAACCTGCGCTGGAATGTAGGGGCCGATCTGCATCTGGGCGAGCATGTCCGCCTGTATGGGGAGTTGATGAGCGGACAGGCCGGGGGCATCAACTACTACAACTATGCCGGCGGCAGGTGGCGCAGCAAGCTGGACGCTCAGCAGGCCTTTCTGGAAGTCAAAGGCCATCTGCTGGGCGCCAATATGGGAGCCATGGTCGGACGCATGTCGTTTCTGGACGCGCCGCCTTACGTCACGGCAGGCAGCGTTTACCCCAGCATCCCCTATTCATGGAACGGCCTCCGGGGCTACGCCTTCTGGAAACGCTTCCGGGTGGATATCTTCGACCTCAGCCTGACCAACACAGCCCCCCCCATCGCATTTCATAATCAGGTGGGCTGGAAAACCCGGCTGTTTGGCGCCTACACCTCCTACGCTGTGCCGAACTTCAAGTTTCTGGACAGAAACAGCCAGATTTTTGTGGATACGTTTTATCTGGGCTACACTCTGGCCAGCAGTCCCATTGCCAAAACAACCGGCACCATTCCCGGCTCCACGCATCGTGACACACCCGGCATGCGCATCTGGGGCAATGCCGGACCCATTGAATTTTCCCTGGGGGGCATGTGGCAGGGCGGCACGTTCTATGCCGCTAAAAACGGTCCGACACGGCCCGTTTCCGCCTATTCCTTTGATGCAACCGTGTCCTGGCGCTTTGCCAAATGGTGGGGCAAACCCGCCATCGGTCTTCAGGCTGACGCCATTTCCGGCGGGAATGTCCATAAAAGCCAGACCAGTAGCTGGGGCAGCTTCCTCTCCCCCTTCGTGCCCAGCGCCTACTATCTGGATATGAGCACCTATATCGGCAACGCCAACCTGATTGACGTCGGCCCGCTGGCGACCATTACAACCAGCCGCAACACCAGTCTGCTGCTGAAGGTGCCTGTCATCTGGCGTAACAGCACGAATGACGCCATTTATGCCAACTCCACAACAGCCTATAGTTTCCGACCGCAAGGCGGCTACACGGCCACCATGCCGCAGGCCAGCTTTACTTGGCGCGCCACACGACACGTCTCGTTCAGCCTTGATGGCGAATATGCGTTCGCCTCCCGCGCTATGATCAAAGCCGGTGCCTCCTCAGGCGCATATGTACAGAGCAATCTGGAACTCACGTTCTGAGAGCCGGACCTGTACAGTAAAAAGACAGGCCTGATGCCCGGCACCGTGCCCGGTCATCAGGCCTTTTTCATAAAGGGGATCACCCCGGACGGTATCTTTCGGAATGCAGGTCCGTCGTCTTTTTTATCCTGTCATTACCTTTCCGGTTCATTCAGGGAAGACAAGCCGCATCAGGCAGCGTATCGAAAGACGGATGATGTCTGATACAATGACGAGGCTCCGGGTATGACCGCTCCATCCCCCCTGCGCACCCCTTCCGTGCGTGAACTGACCGTGCGCGGGCTGATTCTGGGAGCGTTGATTACCATCATCTTCACCGCTTCCAACGTCTATCTGGGGCTGCGGATCGGGCTGACTTTCGCGTCCTCCATCCCCGCCGCCGTCATTTCCATGGCCGTGCTCCGCACGCTGGGACGCAGCACCCTGCTGGAAAACAACATGGTGCAAAGTCAGGCCTCGGCAGCGGGCACGCTATCCTGCGTGTTTGCCACCTTCCCCGGCCTGATCATGACCGGCTTCTGGCACAGCTTCCCCTTCTGGCAGACAGCCGGCCTCTCACTGGCGGGCGGCATTGCGGGCGTGCTGTTCACCATTCCGCTGCGCCGCGCACTGGTGACAGAAAGCGCGCTTCCCTACCCGGAAGGCGTGGCCGCGGCAGAAATTCTGCGTGCGGGGGGAGAGAACGGGAACAGCAAAAGCCTCTCCGCCCTGATCGGCGGCAGCGTCGTCGCCGCTCTATTCTCCTTCGCCTGTAGCGGTCTGCAAATTCTGGCTGATACCGTCAGCGTAACCGGAGCCGTCGGGGCGGCGGTGTTCCGTTTTTCCGGCGGCCTGTCCCTCGCACTTCTTGGCGCGGGCTATCTGGTGGGGCTGGCAGGCGGACTGGCCATGTTGCTGGGCTGTATTCTGGCATGGGGGCTGGGCGTTCCCTGGCTGACCGCTCACACACCCAACCCGGACCATCTGGATGCGGCCGCCTTCGCCGGCGCCATCTGGCTCCATAAGGTCCGGTTTATCGGGGCCGGGACCATTGCCATTGCCTCACTGTGGACCCTGATCGAACTGATGGGCCCCGTCCTGCGCGGCCTGAGCAGCGTATTCCGGAACCGGAGCAGCTCTACGGTACCGGATGCGGACCGTGACCTCCCCCCCCGTGCCATGATTGGCCTTTTCGCAGTGACCGTTCTGTTACTGGGCAGTCTGTTTGCAGCATTTCTCGCGCCCATGGCTCATGGCATCTGGTTCGCCGTGTGTGCAGCAGTACTGTTCTGCGTCGTGTTCGGATTTGTCATGGCCGCAGCCTGCGGCTACATGGCAGGCATTGTCGGCTCCTCTTCCTCCCCTATTTCCGGCATTATCATTATTGCCGCCGTGCTATGTGCGCTGATGATTCTGGCTCTGGAATCCCTCGGCCTGATGCCTGCGGAAATGATGGCGGACGGCCAGACTCTGGCGACCGGCTTCACCATCCTGCTGCTATCCGCCATTACCGCCACAGTCGCCATTTCCAATGACAACCTTCAGGACCTGAAAACAGGCCAGCTTGTAGGAGCCTCGCCCTGGAAGCAGGAAGTCGCACTGATTGCCGGATGCGTAGTGGGGGCCGCCGTTATCCCACCAGTGCTCAATCTACTCTATCAGGCCTACGGATTTGCCGGAGCCCCCATGCCGCGCCCCGGCATGGACCCGGCCCACGCGCTTGCGGCCCCACAACCTGCGCTGATCGCCATGATCGCAAAGGGTATTTTCACCCAGTCGCTGGACTGGAGCATGCTCTCCATTGGGTTCGGGCTGGGGGCCGTTCTGATCGGGGTGGACCTGCTGCTCCGCCGCCGCCATCTGGCCCTGCCGCCACTGGGCGTGGCAGTGGGGATCTACCTGCCCGCCTCTGTCAGCGTGACGCTCGCCGTCGGCGCCGTTCTGGGCTGGGTGCTGAACCGCAGGCTAAAGGCCCGCCGTAGCACAACGGGTGGCTTTGGTAGCGCTGACCGCCTGCCAGAAGCCGTGACCGAGCATGATGCCAGCATCGGCACCATGGTTGCATCCGGCTTTATTGTGGGAGAAAGCCTGACCGGCGTTGCTCTGGCTGTGCTGTCCGGAACACTTGGGCGGGATGACACCCTCTCCCTCGCGCGCTGGCTTCCTGCCGGAACGCCGGTCCTGCTCGGCGTTATCGCGTTCTGTGCCGCCTGTCTCTGGTTTTCACGCAAAACCCTGCAAAAATAAAACATCTCCCAACAGAAGAAATCTGCAAATCAAGCGCTTATATTTTCTTTCATCACAAAGGTCTGCCCGACGGAATATCCGGAAAAGAGAACATCGCCAATCAGTGCAAAGAATGATACTCTGAACTATACAAGAGATTTTATTGTCTGAGCGAACTGAAAGCTACGTTTTCATGTCCACAACAGCGCATACAGAACCAAAACTTGCCATTGTCGTACCCTGCTACAATGAAGAAGAGGTTTTTGCGTATTGTGTGCGGGAACTCGGCACCCTGCTGTCCACCATGGTGCAGGAACAGACAGTTCACCCCGACAGTTTTCTGCTGTTTGTCGATGATGGTAGCCGGGACACGACATGGACGCAGATCAGAACGGCCTGCTCTGAAACCGGATTTGTGCAGGGCCTGAAGCTTTCCCGCAACGTCGGCCATCAGTCAGCCCTCCTCGCTGGACTGGAAGCTGCCGCACCGCAGGCCGACGCCATTATCAGCATTGATGCCGACCTTCAGGATGACATTCAGGCCATCCCCCGCATGGTTGCGGCCTATCTGGCCGGTTATGACGTTGTGTACGGCGTGCGGGAATGCCGCCAGACCGACACATGGTTCAAACGCACCACGGCAGAAAGCTTCTACCGACTAATGTCCGCCATGAAGGTGCAGCAGGTGCCTAACCATGCAGATTTCCGCCTGCTCAGCCACCGCGCCCTGACAGCCCTGCTCCACTATACAGAACGCAACACCTATCTGCGGGGCCTTGTCCCCCTCCTGGGTTTCCCCTCCACGGAAATCAGCTATGTCAGAACGCCCCGTACGGCAGGGGTTTCCAAATACCCGATCCGCAAAATGCTGGCTCTCGCTCTGGCAGGGATCACCTCCATGACCACAGCCCCTTTGCAGTTCATTGCAGCACTGGGACTGTTCATCTGCCTGCTGTCACTGGCTGCGGCCCTGTACGTGCTGGTGCAAAAACTGAATCACACCACCACAGCAGGCTGGCCCTCCATCATCCTTTCCGTATTTTTTATGGGCGGCGTGCAGATGCTCTCACTGGGCGTTATCGGCGAATATATTGGCAAGATTTATCTGGAAACAAAAAAGCGCCCGCACTTTCATGTAGAAAGCTTCATCGGGCGCTTTTCCAGATAGCACTCACATAGCAAACAGAAACAGAGACTGACAATTATCAAAACAAGAAATAATTCAATATATCAATACTTCATGTTTTTAATTTCTGACATTTTCATATAATAAATATCACCATCGACAGGATCAGAAACAAGAATACCATCTGTCATTTTTACATCATTCAGTCCATTATTCTTGATGATATCCATCGCCATCGCCTTGGGTGTCCAGCTATTGTTGATGGACAATGCGCCATATTCATATCTCATAAAATCAGAATAATAACGATCATCAACGCCACGAATATCAAAATCTATCGTCTTCCCTCGTGGAATAGACTTAAATGCCGCAGCCATATCCGCAAGTTGCTCCTGCTGAACATCAATAATATAACGATTAATATTAAAGATAGCCGTCAACGCGACAGATACCATTAAAAAACAGGAAACATATTTATAATCTGAAAGAAATTTGGAAACTATATGGAAGATGCCATTCAAAAACAGCACTCCCAGAATACTCTCCATTCCAGCCAGAGTTCTGTATGGTGAAAATGCCTGCGCCAGGAAAGTATTCGGTGCATATATTATAAAACAGAATGCCCCGACCATGGCGATTTTCACAAAGAAATTCCATTTTCTGGGAGTAAACCATATACCAACCAGAATAAGACAGAGGCTAACAAGAGTATAGAAAATGGAAGGATAGATATTATAATTCTCTACTGACTGGACAAAGGGTCTATTGAAAAACCATAATACTTTTTCAAAGAGATGAAAATCCAACTCTTCCCGGCCGGTTGAGCCATACAAATGGGTATACGTTTTTATAAACCCAAAATTTGTCAGCAAACTAAAAAATAAAACAGAACAATTCCTAACCAATAACTTGAATACATTATCCTCTTTAAAAAATACTCCAAGAAAAACAAAAAATACAAACATCATCCCTGTAGGCTGGTAAATAAAAA